>JASSUY010012769.1:0-69701 GCA_032466535.1 Forpus xanthops | reverse complement strand
ACTTGTTCCAACAGTTCCATGTCCTTTTCATGTTGAGGACACCAGAACTGCACACAATATTCCAAGTGAAGTCTCACAAGAGCGTAGTAGAGGGACAGGATCACCTCCCTCATTCTGCTGGTCACACTCCTTTTGATGCATAATAGAATATACGTAAAATTATGAAGTTACTCATCTAGAAACTCACAAGTGTTAACAGAAGAAAAATTGCTTCCTAAGAAGAAAACTGATGTGTACCAGATAGGGGAGAGTCAGTATTAATATGCCCTCAGCCAAACCTGGTACACTTCAACAGTGCCATTCTTCCCGTAAGTCCACAAATATCTTTTAAATAAAAGGATATCAAGTCCACTGTAAAATAGAGAAATATTTTATAGCTGCAGGTCTCTCCCATAGCCAGGAATACATATGCTGCATTTTTTGAGTGTTTCTGAACTTTCCCTCCATTCCTAGAAAAAAATAAGCCCTGTCCCACAGTGCTAAAAGCAGATGTTGAAGTGAATGTAACACTTCTGGACAAGAGTGATTCAAGCTCTGAGATTCATTTGTTTAAAAGTAGGTCTTGATCCAAACAAAGAGGTCTAACAAAGGAAGAATACGTAACAGCAGCTACTCTAGCAAGATGCGTAACAGTGTGGGAGGAAGGAGGCCTATTCCCTCCCCCCACATATTACCACTATGGCAACAGCACTGTGGTCATCGTGTCAGAAGAACCTGACTCTGGTAGCTAGGATAATTCTCTTGCTGTTTCACACTTGCACACAGCAAAAGTAAGCAAAGTGGGTCCTTATGGGCTGTTCCTGTCCACATCAGATCTGTCTGTACTGGAGACAGCACAGGCCAGACTAAGGACGCTGCTTATTTTTCACATTTAATGAAATTCATCACTGGGATCTGTGCTCTCTCCCGGCAAGTTTGTTCAGCTGATACTACTTCTCTTACCTCCACCATCGTCGTCTCTGAAGAACTCCTCACTGTCATTTGCTGAGTGGGATTTTTTCATCTCAGCAATTCGATTTCGGGGCACTTTTCTCTTGAGGGATGGGGAGAAAAAGGATGGGCGATTGTTGCGTTCTGGGGTTGGCGGTGTGCTGAAAGAAGTGACCTGAAAGGGAAATAAAACAAATGCTAGAGGAAGTTCTATTTGAAAAGTTCTAATGCTTCTAAGTAAGAAATAATCAGTCTCAAAATACATGCCATGAGGCAATGATATGTATAAAAACAAGAATCATGACTGGCGTCTAGCTGTAAGGTTCATCAGCATGGCCAGAAAATGTCAACTGAAGAGTCATCTCAGCTTTGAGATGCTCATCAAGATGAAAATATTTTGATGTATCATCAACCTCCACTGCTACAAAGTCTCCCCTGAACTGATGACTTTTAAGAAGGATTTATAGTCATGAAAGAAGAAAATCAGTAATTTAGGCACCAAGAATGTCAGTTTTATTTTTGCATGTTGAAATTCAGGAAACGTAATGTATTGCATACACTAAAATTGCACATCTTCATTTCTTTGGCAAACACAAGACAGTAGTTTCCATGTTTAGAAGGATGTCACATGGAATCCCTGTGAAAGGTCACACAGTCTCTGCGAAGCAGGGTCACAAGCCAATTACTTAGCCAAAGATCCTGATGCAAAAGTGAAGTCAATGTACAATTACATGTATATCGTATTTCAATAGAGGATGGGAAAAACAAGTTGAGATGCCCCTGATGATTTGGTCAGTCCAAGTGATGACTAACACAAGTATATAATTGTCTATGGTAAAACACAGGTTAGGAATGAAACTTTATAAAGACACCCTTCCTTCAGGGCACTCTTGAGTAAACCACAGTTATGGTTAACCATACTTATTTCAGAAAGAACTGAAATGTACTGTTCATATACTGGTTTTGCTAGTAATATTTCAGTTTCATCTCAACTGAAAAAAAATAGAGATATCTACTTTGCCAATTGAGGTAATCTCTATCTCATCTTTCTTTCTTTACAGTTAATTTCACAATCCCATAGCTATCCCTGAGGTGACACCTGATACTGCTCATCTCTGTCCATACAAATAAAGAGGGAGATGACCTGTGAGTAAGGATGACAGGCAAACTGGCTGGTGTTGCAATGCAACACTGTGTTCTCCCTCTATCATTACTGTTAAAAAAAAAAAAGTAGAAGCATTCTACCACCCAACTAATCCTCTCTTTAGTGCAATTTTTTAATTCTGTAGCCGTTTCATATCACACCTGGAGAGAAAAACCAGAAACACATAAACCACTACTAAAACCATTAGCCAAAAGCAGCAATCATACATTATCAAATCTATTTTGACATTTTCCAGTTGACACTGGAATTCTTGGAGCCAAAAATTCAGGAAGTCCCTCCAGGCCTGACTTCTCCTGGCTGTATCCCTACGGTAGAGAGCAAGCACATCCAGTTAATGAGCTCTCTCTCTGCTGGCAGCTCCTTTTGCCTCTCAGGAAGCCAGAAACAAAAATCATACAGCTTGTATGGAGACATTCAGAAGCAGTCCTGCAGACCTTTAAATTACTCAACTTAGCTATTGTACACAGGAAACTTTAGTAGAATCCATCAGGAATTACCCATCCCAGGTCAGGACATAACTGTGTAGGTATTTTGAAGATGCTGCCTAATCCCCATTAACAAAGTAAAATGCCTCAATGGAAAATAATACTCAGGATTGCATAAGGGTGAAATCACCATCTATGGACCGATTCCATTGCCATTTGACTCCAGTTGCATTAAAATTAAGCATATGCAAAAATATGGTACTGCCTCTAAATCTGTACTTTTTGCTTTAATTTTATATAGGCTTCACACTGGCAGCATTCATCAGTGATGAAATCTAACAGTACCATTTCCTGTGAAGGTTAGAAAGCAACCTATGTAACATATAAATTCTACATTTCTAGGTAAATCCCATCTTGTACAGAAATGGAATCTATTAATTTTCTAGAAAACAGGCAGAATCATCATTTTCCCTGGCATCAACATCGCTGTTATTTCAACAAAACACTCCTCCAGAAGTATGAATCATCCAGTCATCTCTGTATTTAGCATGTGCTCAAGGGAAAAGACCTAAAAATTCATTTGCATATACTGAGTGTGTTCAAAATACACACAGGGAAACCCAAGTTCAGAATGCTGATGTAAGTTAATCCCAGCTTCAGTCCGTCCTCTGGCTTTGGAACAAAACATGTTCATGTTTAGCCTTAAGCCAGTATTTCCATCCACTACTTACTCTCTCATGCACTGGAGATTCTGGATTTGAATCTTCTTCTGTCCCATACGGTGAAGTGTCACCAGTAGAAACTCTACTCACTGCCATCTCTGCATGTCCTTTCCCTTGTGGCCCTTTCATTCGGACAAACTCCATGTTGTTGTATTTATAAAAGCCAAAAGACATTCTTTGAGCCATCTTAGCTGCAACACTCACCTACAATGCATCAAGACAGGAGAGGAAGAACATGTAAAATCACCTCCATGTTTCAAGAAAAAGAATGTTATCAAAGATACCCAAGTCAAAAACATAGTGAAAGTCAAAAACATAGTGGACAATGATCATTATCTGGATTCTTGAAAAGCATGTTAAGCACAATCTGAAGTGATGTCCAAAGGGGAAGCAATCTTACAGATACAAAAACAGAGGCTCAGAAAAGAATCAACTGCTTCAGCAAATCAAAAGACAGTTACCCAGTGGCACCCTGAGATAAAAAGGTTTTTATCCAGACCCACACAACATGCCACACCAGATCACAAGAAGCCAACATGTACAATTCAACACAGCCTGTGCAGGGACTCTCATTCGAGTCCAAAATGCAACAGACACACACACAATGCTTCAAACTAGCAAAGTACACTGCACAGTTCAGGCACTACATGGTGGAAAGTCAATTGTGCTTCCACATTGTTGAGGCCAAAGCTTGAAAAACCAGCCTCCATGTACAACTGACCTGCACTGTACTGCTCGCCTCAAAACCCTGACAGCTTTTGAACCCTCTTGACAGACAGAAAGGCTCAATTTCCAGTTAACACAACTGAACCGAAAACTGAACTGAGAACTGAAAAAAGGAACAGACCAATATGAAAACAGTCAGGGTTTTGCCAAGGGGAACAAGTAGGACTTATCCATAAATTTAAGTGACTTATCACAACTTCCAGCAGTTTATAGCCTGAAAGAGCCAAAATGCTCATCATGTAACACAACCCATATTGCACCAAGAATTACAGAATCATTTAGGTTAGAGAAGATGTCTAAGGTCATGTAGTCCAACTGTTAACCCATTACTACCAAGTCCACCACTAAAACATGCCCCTAACAGCCACATCTACACATCTTTTAAATACCTACAGGGATGGTGACTCCATCACTTCCCTGGGCAGCCTGTTCCAGTGCTTGGCACCCTTTGCAGTAAAGAAATTCTTTCTAAAACCCAATCTAAACCTCCCCTGACACAAAGAAAATCAAGCAGCCTTCAAAAGCACAGAGAGATTACTTCTGTTCTGTCAAAAGAACGGTTAAATCTCAATGTTTACCTTTGGCCTTGATTGAGTATTTGAAGTGATAACAACGCTAAGTAGCTGTGTGGTCAAACAGGACATTCCTAAGTTAATACGTGACTTTGCCACATCAAATCCTGTCTTTCCACTACAGGGCTTTCTTCTTACATTGTCTTCAGTGATTCTGCATTCTCATGCATTTTAATAACCCACCTACAGATTTTGTGAGGCCATAAGACAATGGTGGGACAGAGAAACAATTCCAGTTTCATGTTCCCTCCAAAAACTTATAGAAGAAAGTGATTACTCACATTTAAAACAGACATAAAGGAAATTATTCAGGAATCGTCCTGACAAGGGTAGGAACAAAGGGAAATGAAGTTTACAATCACAGTAGATATTGTGGGGATTTTTTTTTTTTTTTTGTTTTAAACCTCTCAGGATTGTCTTCATAACAAACTGAGTTTTAGTGGCTTTTGCACTCTCTCGACCTCAGCTGTAAGTACTGAAATTGAAGCTAGAAGTGATGGCATTTCATGTTTCTGTAGGAAAGCAAGCTCTGTGCAGCAGTGAAACTACAGTGGTCTTCTGAAAATAACTGTTAAGTACAAAACACACTAAAGGAAAGCACATTTTACATAAACTCTGATAACTACCTTGCTGTAAGTTCTCCATGCAAAACACACCTCTGAAGTAACTAGAATTATCTGTGACCTTTCACAAAAATGAAGGGGCCTCCAGAACAATGTTACTCAGACCCATTCTTGTGTCACATTCTTGACTGCTTATTAACTTCACTACTTCATTCCTTTTGGCAAACGCTAGAGTAATATATCCTAATATACAGTAATATCCTGATCTAAATACTCTCACCTGTCAAAGCCTTACTTTTCAGTTAACTTTCAAAGCCAAGAAAGACAGACTACAATGCAGATGATAAGCAGGACAAAAAGCTAACATAGCATCAAACAAGAACTGATCACAGTATCACTGTTGCCAAGGACGCCGTCTTTCAGAAGCATCTTACCCTGTTGTCATAGACCTTCTTGAGTGCTTCATAACGGATAGACCCCTGAAAAATCACCCCTTGGAAGGTGTTGCTTTTGTCACTGGCCACCAGCTCCACACAGACCATTTCTCCTTCTCCCACAGTCATGTCACTGAAAACCTGCCAAAGATGCAAGACGAAACACTTTAAGGCAAGCTGCAGCTGTTAAAGTTCAAATATATTCAGATTCCAAGGATTCCCCTTAGGCCCAAAGCAGTTTGAACATAAATGGCAGAAAGCAAAGGAGCGTATGCTTCACCCCGGCCTTTCAAAAAAACAGACTTCAGGCAGTACACACTGCAAAACATGTGTTGAGATAAGCAGCTCTCAAATTAGCCTGTCTTGCTTCAGTTCATCATACAGACAGATGCCAAAATCCAGCTTTCAGCTCAGATGTCACACATTTAAGAAACAGGAAGGTCAAATAAAATAAAAACTACTAGAAGATAAGCTCAATTAGCCAAAAGCATTTGTTCAAAAGATACAAGAAAACAGCTGATAGGGAAAGAAGAGTGGATAGGACAAAACTGCACTACTGCAATGAGGAACTCACCTCTTCAAAGCTGTCAATCATGAAGAATATGTTGGGGTAGCTGATTTTTGACTCCTCTCCTTTACTGTCCATTGGGTGTTTGCTAGGAGATGCAAACACTTGCTAAGATACAGGGGTGGAAAAAAAAGTACATCTCAATTAAATGTACTCAGGAACGAACGCACTGGACAGAAGGAAAGTAACATCAAAACACCACAGTCCCACACTGCTCAGTCAGCCAATGATTTCACTTACACTAGAGATGCTGGACACCTTGCAGGGAAAGCTGAGCTGGTTTTTGACTATAGCCTGTTTTGCAGTAGTGACGAAACTTGTGAAATCCTTGAATTTTCACATGCAAGTTATCAAATACCAGTTGCTCCACAGTAAATGTCCCTGTGGGTACATGACCTCTCACCATCCCACAGTACAGCTAAGGTATCCACCTTTTCATTAACAGAGAAAACCACCTTGAGCTGTCTTTAAGTTACTGCAGTGTGCCGCAAAATAAAAGCACACGCAGCAAGAAAGTTATTGTGGAGTAGCTGACCTAGCACTATTTGCTTGTACAGTTAATTTCATTGTTACTGTTTGCTTAGTACCACAATAAGATCAACATCACTCAGTAATGAGAAGCATGGCCCTCAGCAAGACAAGCATTTGATTTCTCATCCTCATCTTCTGCACGTTCCTCCCTTTGAAGCAGTTCCTGAACTACTTTGGCCACTTCTCAAAAGAACCTTTGTTTAAATAGCTAAAGGCTTTAGATTTTATCATTCCAATGTAAAGAGGAAGAAGAATTCATAACAGGTGGCTTTCTTTGCTTCCACCTCTGTCTGCAAGAAAAATTCTGAATTAAAGAACCTGGCAAATCTCAGTCCACTGTGAACGGGCCCAGACTGTCAGGCCTGTGATCCTCTTGCTACAAACCACCGAATGCAAACCCAAGAGAAATTGTTTTTCCTTATTTGCACTTATGAAGCCTACATGCACATTTAAATATAGGTTATTAAAAAGAAAGGTTGCTTCATGACAAGAAGCAACATTAGACAGCAACAAGTTTCTGGTTTCATACCTTAGGCACTCTACTGGTATGAACAAAATACGTTTGTCATAGGTCTGGAGTAGCACAGTAAGTCCTATGCCTGAATAGGGCTTGCTGCCCTAGGGCTTCTACCCTGTCCAACACCTGGCTGCACACTGACAGGATAATAAATGCTTTCTAAAGCAAGAAGCATCAGAGCAGTAATACAGGTCCAAGAGTTGGGTTTTATTAGTTTAAAACTGAGCCTCAAATGGTGCATGCTACAATGAGATGCTCTACTGCAAATATGCTTTCCACAGTACACAGAATTGCCTTTTCTCTCCATAGATCAGCTTCATGATCCTGAAATGTTACTAATATGTACTGGTAAGTTCCAATGTGTACCGAGTTTCTCCCAGAAAAGGGGAGATGAATTAAAATTCAGAAGCAGTCACACATTCCTCTAGGAATGAGGAACAGAAAATCTCCTCCTTACTCTGAACAATGCTCACACACAGTGCTGGCAGGTCCCTCATCTTCCTAGTTTTCAAATCTTCACTTTAAAGATTCTTCTCAAAAAAAAATTTGCAGAAGCTAATTGTGGGTGTTTCCACTACCAAACAGTGGAAAAAGCAATGAGAAATAAAAGGCCTACATCAATGTTGTAACGTGGTGTCTCAACAGCACCAGCAGATTTTTGCACCTAACTAATGCAAATTGCACATACAATAATCAGTGTTGCTAGTCTTTGTTTGTAGGCAAAGCAGTGCTTGTTTCAAAATGGTAAAACAAAATTAAAGGATTAAAGAGCATTGGCTTATTTTAGGTAAAGCCATGCAAGCAGCTGAATGAGCTAAAGGAATGGAAATGTCTGGGAGAAACAGCTTTTTAAAGGCAGCAGGAGCCTTCAAAAGAAGGATTTCTGCCATCTAAGAGAAGTTACTGCAAGATTTGCTGGAAATTGACTGAAGAAGTCCAGTGCTTCTTGTTCCTGTCCCCTCTGTGTTTATAATTCAGTCTCCTCTACTACATTAAACCCTGGATTAACTGTATGCTGTGCAGAAGCAAATTATATAAGTCTTTGGCATGGAAACGGAAGGAATGAGCAGTTTTAGAGAGAAAACAAGAATTACAAAGTAAAAAAAAGATAAACTGATAAGTAAATATCAATGACAATTGATCAGTGAATTGTCCACCATTCAAAAGCCCTGTATTACAGATATACCCTGAAGGATTCCTGTAAGTCTGGTCTTATAAAATTTCAGGTTTACCCTCTGACTGGTTAACAGTCAGATATACTCCTCCCTCAGCACACACACTCTCCCTACAAAATCCTATAGGCAGAGATTATAAATGTTGAAAGCATGCAGAGATCTTTATAATGTTTTGAGCATGGCTATAGAGGACATTCAGATCTCACATTTAGATGCCTGTCAGGAAATGTCACTGAACAAAGACTTGAGATGCTTCACAGGGATGCAGCTGTCACATCCTAGCCTGAGAACCACAGCTCTGGTTTTGATATGTTTTTTAGGATTAGGTAATACTGCATACCAACCTCTTATCCACGGTAATAATATAGGACTCTCACCTGAGATTTCTTCTTGTGAATATGAATATCTCCTCCGTCGGAACGCGTGCACACAGCACATGTCACCACATAATCCAACTATAATAGAGCATCAGATAAAGAAATAAAGGTTTAGTTAGAAAAACAAAGCATTCACGTCTGTGAAGCAGAAGACATTTCCTCTTCCTTTTTTTTAGCTGATTGGCTAAAACCCAAGATGTTTTGATATTTCCATATTCTTTATTCTCTTCACTATACTCAAACTCCTACAATTTACAAGCCTGTTCATTAACTCAGTGATGCTGATTTTTTTTTTTGCAAAGATGGTTGCTGAAGTGCAGAACCTGTGGCTAAAGAAACTTCTGTCAATACTGTTTACAACTGGCTTCCTGGTTAGCTGAAGGAATGAGCATGACACACACACACATAAGCACACTTTAAAGTATAAATGGAAAATATAACCTCCCTTCAAAAACAAACAAACAAAAAAACCCAAACACTGATGAACACAAGCAACACATTAGAGAGGTCAGAAACCATTAATGTAGCCTGCCAAGCCACCTGAAAACCCTTGCAAGGAGCAAGTGCAATAGTTCTGGACAGCAATGCCCAGATGTAGCAGCATCTCTGCATTCTGACTGTAGCAAACAGATTCTAGTTTTATTGAGCAAATAATGGTGGAAACTGCACTGTGCAGAGAAGTTCTGCAATGAGACTTTTGGGAGGAAGTAGAGAGAATGAAAACAATTTATTTCCCAGGATGTGTGCAATGAGTCAGCAGTCTCCTCTGAAATCATCATCAACACAACTTTTAAGGGATCTCAAATGACTGTAGCAACATTCAGCTTCCCTAAGCACCAATATAACATATGCAATAACTAAACACCCTATGAGTTAATTAAGGAAATAATTTGTGCCAGCTTCATATTTCGACAACAGCAACAAAAGTTTTATTAAAGTTCTAAACCAAAATCCCAGTGTAATGCATAGGACCTTTACTGCATTTCCACCTAGCAGTTCCCCCTCTTCAGCTGCACCAGTACTGTGAACTCTAACAGAAACGTTGCTTATCTAATAGTCTAATTCACTCTCAAAAGCTATCAAACTTGACAAAGCCTTCCATTCTGCAAAACTTCATTACAAAGCATGAAATTCAGCCCAACTTCATTGTCTATATTTAAAGGTTTTTGAGGAAAGCTATTAAGGCTCTACTGAAAAACAGCAAAAAGCTCAGGTTCTGTTCATTTAGAATCTGAATGGCAAAATTAAAGCCATGTTTTCTTTACATGTTCCAGAAGGACTCAAATCCCCGAATATAGGGAGGAAAGGGGACAGATGAAAGCTTACCCTGAAAACTCTCCAGCATGAACAGCCCATGAAAACTAGATAAGCATCACTGTTACCTTCTGCAAGATGAGATTCAAGTAGACACTCTCTTCCCAGTCAATGTCGGGGTCACCCAGGCCAGGAAGCTTCTTAGAATCTCTCCGGTAAACTTCAACTTCAACCTGCTAAGAAAATATCACAACTCCTTGAGAGATATACTTAAAGATACCTATATGTGAACATAAATTGACACCAGAATCTGCATGTTGTGGAGCTTCCTGCTACGTTTTTCTCTCAGAATTGGATTTTGCTGACCATGCAAGGTCAGTCCTTGTGGAAAGCTTTGTGTGGAAGCAAAGCTGAGGATGTGAAGGGGATGTGAAGAAGAACAGGTGAGAAAGGGAGGTCTGTGCAGGGGAATCTCAGTTATGGACAGCAGCTTCATTTACTTCTCATTGCAGGTACGTTTTAGCAAATATTACATTAATAAAAATCAGGGATACACACACATACGTATTTTTCTTACCACAATCCCTTGGAAACGAACATGTCACTAGACTAATGTTCAACATCATTTAGCAGGTAGCTGTTGCATGTTCCCCATTGGGATGGGAATCTCTGGGAAGACAAAGTCCACTAATTAATGCCTCACAGAGGACATTCTGGTAACCCTTCTGTACGGGGTTTATGTGGCAAGGTTTTGGTAGCAGGGGGGCTTCAGGGCTGGCTTCTGTGAGAAGCTGCTAGAAGCTTCCCCTATGTCTGATAGAGCCAGTGCCAGCCAGCTCCAAGCTGGAGCCACTGCTGGCCAATGCTGAGCCCATCAGCAATGACAGCAGCGCCTCTGGGGTAACGTGTTCAACAAGGGGGAAAACTGTACCACTGCAGCCACAGATAGGGGTGAGAATGTGAGAGGAACAACTCTGCAGACACCAAGGCCAGTGAAGAAGTGCTCCAGGCACCAGAGCAGATTTCCCTGCAGCCCATGGTGCAGCCCATGGTAAGGTAGCACACTTAACAGATGTCAAAGCTATAAACTATTTTGACACAATACCTCAAAACGCATTTTTTTTCTGTGTTTGTGAATACTGTGGCAAGTTGACAAAGCTGTAAACAGCGCAATTCATGAAACTCTTTTTGGCTTTGGTCAGGGTAGAGAATGAAGGGCAGTGCTCATCTCTTAGAAACAGATTGTCACAGAAGTAAGAGTAAATGAAAGAAACCAAACAGAATAAGATTCAGCCCTATAGTAAGTGTGCATCTATTTCAGCTCCTCTGAGAAGACCAAAATATGCAGAAGTTAAACAGTATTTCAAGACTGACACTATCATCAGATACCATGATAGCAAACACAATTTTCTATAATGAATTTCTTTAATTTACAAATATCTGTTTAAAATGCCTATAGACTCATACATCTTTATTCCTTTATTTATGCTTAAAGCACCTAACCATGAATTTTTCTACTGGCAACAAAATCACACAAGCTAATGAGAGTTACCACAAAAAGCTAATACATCTTTCCCAGCTGAAGGAAAGAATCCAATCTAAATTCATCAACAAATAAACAAAGGCAGTATTTGTGCTTTCATGCTTAAAAGCACAGAAACATCACATTTGCAAGATTCCAGAAACACCCTGTGAAACAAAAGCCTTCCCCGTCTCTGAAGACACAGCGGGAGGACCAGGTAAATGCAGGACTGTGTAAAGTGCAGGGTGTAACTCCACCTCTAAGGTCAAGGTAAGAAAGACCAAGAGCTCAGCAGACAGTACCTCCCTCTCTTCTGTCTCCATATCCATGGAACCTTTATTTTATTGCAGACAGTTTAATTGCTTCTTAACAATAAAGTTCAGATTTTTGCAAGAATCAGCCGCTAATTTTTTCTGCTAGTGAAATTAATTCACACACTGAACTACTTCTCCCCAGCAATTACAAAGCCATTGCACAACAACTCTTCCACAGAATGCCCCACAACCCTGCCACAAGTAACAACGGGAAAAGGACCCTTCTTCAATCAAATTTTCCCTATGTACTAATTCACAGTAGAATTCCTGAGTGGTACAACCGGTGAGTTAGGGCATGGTGGATCACTGTGAATCATCACCATAGCTATTCCCCAAACCAAGTGCTTAAGCCACACTTTATTACAAAGGAACATAATTTAGGTGATTTAAGGAATTGGATGTTTTTTGCTGGGCAATAAACAACAAAAGGTCTAAATCTCTATTCAACAAGCCAAATCAGGCACTACAGGAGTGACCTCTTCCCAGAGAAAAAAAGAGCTGTAAGCAGCCAGTTGCAACAGAGGCAGCACTCATCAGACCTCAGAAAGACAGAAGATGGACTTCCAAATGCCCTCCATGGCACTGGCATCTGCTGGATGTGTTTTGCAGCTCCCACTCGTGCCCAGGTAAGCGTCCTTGGTAGGCATCAGAGGAATGAACTAGCCTTACCCAGAATTACGACAGTAGTTACACCAAGAAGCCAGCGATTGCTACAATAGGCAGTAGTTTTGAATGCTTTACTTTCAACACCAAAGGATCTGCTTTATAAAATACAATGAGCCCCCACCAGGATGCTCTAACGAGCAACACCACTACTCCCTATCAGACTGGTAATATGCTTTACAGTGCAGGCACCCAAATTACAAATCACTTTTGAAAACTCACCCCTTATAACACCTTTATCTGCAACATCTGTCACTCATTTCTAAACAATTCCTTCAAGTATAGAAAAGGGTATCCATAAGGCATCTCGGCATTTTCCAGGGGCTCAACTCCCCATGCAAGTGCTCTAGGTCACAAATTAATCTCAGCTACCCTCTACTGCCATGGCGCTGGACATGTGAAGGTGGCCATGCAGTCTAATGTGAAATAAATCAATAGGCTCAGTTCAACTCATAGCAAATGATCCCACTGTCACCGGCACACTGTGGAGTCTCAGGCAGGGCCAAGGGCACAGGAAAGTCTGGGGCTGACTCAATTCAGACCCTGCAGCATTAGTCAGTAAAGGAAGCATCCAAATCAATGATTAAAAATAAATATTAAACTTAAAAAAAAAAAACAAACCTCATGCCAACAACTTTAACCACAATTTTTCACCATTCTATACGCCTTAATCACTAGTACTGAAATCAGCAATCTAAATTTCTTGGTAGGCTGATCTAATTCATCTATGTCCCAAGGAAGCCTGCTCAGCATCACTACACTTACCTTCCTGGTACTACGTATGAATGGCATATATGCCAAGAACAGAAACCTCAGAAAGTCCCACTACTCAGGCTCATCATGTGCAAAAGACTTAAGATCACATAAATACTGTGGAAAGAGTTGACTTTGCTGTCATCAAGTGATTTTCTTCATTTACATCCCAATGCAAAAAGCAAGGTGCAAGTACCAGCCTTTTATATTCACTTTTATATTGAAGTGAATAATTTCAAGTGAAGATAGGCATTTGGGATTGACAGCATGGGAAACAGAAGACCAGAGTGTTTGCCCTTCTGACCTTTAAGTGCTCAGACATCAGCAAACAGGAGTGCTGTCAAAATCACAATGATGTCCCAGTAACAGAAACCATTATGTGAGTTTAGGTAAGTCAGTGTTGCCAGTGTTAAGCACAATGCTTCTTAACTGAAGAGAAACACCTGCTTTACAGAAGTGTTGCCTGATATTTACATAGAAATCACAATGGTAAATGTAGGACTATTTTTTTTAATGTATATATTAAAAATATCAACCAGCAAATAACTAAGAATTCCTTAATATACCTCATGCTTCTTATCAGAAAAGGTTTTTTGATATTCTAGGATTAATTCATGTTGTCATGTTTGGCCTTCTGGAGTTAAGAAATTATATGGCCCGGAGAGCAGGCTGGATTTTGGACACCTGAGTCCTCCAAAGAAAACAAGCCTGTCTCAGCCAGAGATCCAGGAGACACTGGGTCTTTTTCCAGGCCTCCTGCTGATTCACTTGGCCATGCCTCTATGCTTGTTTACCTCGCTTATATTACATGTGTCTTCCTGAAAGAGTGAAAGTTTATTAATAGAAAGAACTATGTAAATACTAATTATTTATTCCCAATGAAATCCAAAAGCCAGACTGGATATTTCTCCATTCAAGTGAAGGTGATGACCCTTCTACCGTTTCAGCAAGCTGAAATCCATAATGTCACCTTCACAAAATTTTCACAGGGTTATTGAGCTGAGGCTGTAAAGGAATTACATCAGCTAGGCTGACCTCCTACGTGCCACAGGCTTTTTAGCCTGTTACTTCTTCACAAACCCAGTTAATCACATTTGATCAGACAGTGCCTGGGAAAATACCTTACTTTGAGCACTCATTCCAATGATTAATCATCCCCTTGGCTGAAAGTGTGCAACTTTATTTTATTCAGCTCCTTTCCTTTTGCAGGCTCTAGTTCTCATCATGCTTATGTTCACTGTATTAAGAAGCTCTTTAATATTCAGGTGGGATTTGGTGGAATTTTTGTTCTTTTTGATCATTTATAATCTGCCAGATAAACCAGACAATTTTTTTTTAGGAGGTCTCCATGCCTCTCTGCAAAACCTGTGCTCCTTTTTCACCAGGACAAGAGTTCTCTGGTATAGGCACAGCGCTGGTGTGCACATTCTTACCATTCCACGAGGACTGCAACTTTTCTGATCAGCAACACTATGGCATACTAAACCAGCACTCTGTGCCTTGCCTATCATGTCCAGAGCTTGCGCGCACTCCTGATACCAAAGTATTTAATTATACTAATAAATGGATCCACATTTCCTAACGACCAGGCTGGGCAGTCTGATGGTCATGTCCTCATCATTCATCCAGCACCAGTGTGACACTCACAAATTTGAACTCACTGCAATTTTATAGTCCTAGTCACCAACCTCTGCAGAGTCCCCTTACAAACACCTCTATCTGAGGATGTTCCCATCTTTGCCCACTCCATTTTACCACTCCTGCTAGCCAGGATCCCCACCATCACCCTGCCTTTCCTCACTCTATTTCTTTTCACTGCTTAGCAAACGTTCTGGCTACCTTCTTGGACGGTTCTTGCATACTAGTATGGTCCATCTCCGGGACTTCATGGGCTTATGTGCCACAATGCTTGTGCCTACACTGGAGTGACAATCAGAGGTCCTGAGGAGCCTCACAGATACTTCAAGTTGCAGCTACTCCTACCTGCAACACACATTATTACCAAAACTGTTGTCAGGAGTTACAATTTGCACAAAAAAAAAAAAAAAATCCCCATCATAAGAGTACCAGAGAAAAGGGTCTATTAACAGTGATGTATTTTATTCACAGAAATATGTCTTTTGAAGATGTATATATTATGAACTGGTTATCTTTACAAAAGAACTCAAGCCATACAACACCTTGTACTGGAAGCCGACAGAACGCATGTGCCAAGTTACACACAGACAGCTGGAACACTTTTATCATAAAACCCAGAAAAACCCATCTAATACTCCAGTCTAGATTCAAAACCTTTGTGATAACCTGGATACTTTTGCCACCACATCTATTTGCTCCCCAGGATTTCCAGAACACAATCAGTCTTTTTAATTGATATGAGTAATACAAATACTGGCATATTTAGGCCCTCCCCCACCCTGAACACCTCTCACTGAGAATAGCAGTAATTCTATATAGTTCCCGAGGCATTAGAGCTGTTTGATGAAACCATGTGAATGGGAAATCTCCTTGTTTGCACTGCTTTGCACATAAGCCTTTGAAAAACTCCTGAAAGGAAATCTGCAGTCAAAATCGATAGAGGCTATCAGCTGGGCAGCACAGAAAACATACGGTAATAGGAACGGGGTTTGCAAGAGGCAGTAGTTTGTTGGTATTCAGAAGCCATCCAAAAAAGTAGATTCTGGTTTTCTGTTAAATAGAAATCTAACGGGACTACAGGTCAATCTAGTAGTAGCACAACTCTTCAAGGTGTTTTCAGACCACAGTCACTAAAGAAAAAAGAGTAAAGGAGAGGAGGTTGAACATGAAAAGGGAGAGGAAGATACAGCAAACAAAATCCAGACTTTTTTCACAATATAAGTTCAATGAGGAAATACCCCTACCGTCTCCAGAGCCAGCTCAATATGGAGTCTGAATTTTTATCTTTAGGACTTTATATAGACAGCTTTGGTTCAAAAAAAAAAAAAAAAAAAAAAATCAGGAAAAATCAGGCAAAAAAGTTTCTTTCACAAACTGGTCCATCTTCTACAAAAGCATTAACCAAAAGAGCTAATGTCCTCCTTTCCCGTGCTTCAGGCTCTGCTCCTGAACACTCTGTTATTAGCTGCTCCTGCTTTTTTCTTGTGCACTATCTGCTAACTACTCATTTTACTTCCTCCCACATTAACAATCTCTTTTCAGCACTGAGAAAACTTTAAGTAAATGGTGTAACCCAGACAGAAGTTAACAAAGGAAACTGGTATTAACAGCAGCACAGCATGTCTCCATTTTCTAAACACTTTAGTCTTAAACACCTGATGTTTTGTACCTTCACAGGTACTTAAATATTTAAACACCTAATCACACAGCTGGGCTTTCTGTGTGGCATCCTGCTCCCTCAGCCCAGCAACTAAACCCACAGCAACAGGAAACCAGGCAGGTTTACTACTGGTACCTGTGCAGCTGCAACAGCACAAGCCTGGCACAAGTTAGGAACTCAAGCTGTTAGGCTTTCCTGTTCCATTCAAGCAGTTTCATATGGGAGCAGTACCACTCTCGCAGCATGAAGTTAGAAGTAAGGATTTGCTTCATAGTCTGCAAGCAGTCATACACACGCACATACCCCATACCCCATTCAGACCCTCTCCAAGCAGGAGTGTTGGTGATTCAGGACATCAGAAGAGGCACCCCGTTGCAGATGTAATACTCCACTGCTTCCATATCAGATTAATGTATAATTGACAACATACCACGCTTCACACAGCACAAGACATTTAGTCACATATTGGACTGTGAAAGGTTATATTTTTACCAGCATAAATAACCATGATATTTTTTTTTCTCATAGGGGAATGAAAGATGTCTTAATAGAAAAATCACAGAAAACATTCAAAGTGCAACACTGAAGTGGTGCCGAGTGCTAGACACTGGCCATCGAGCAGCATCAGGATAAAAAAAATAATTAAATCACATTTAACTGCAATGTTAATGTAAGTTCCATTTATATTCCCCAGCTGGGCAGAACATGGAAACCCCTCTGCTATAACGAATCCTCTGAACACAGTGTACAAGAAATGCTACTATAGAAAGGCAGCTTATGGATGTGAGGGAGAGAACTTGTGATTACAGTAGATTTTTATTAGAACTCAATTGTTAGACAGCAAGAACAAACCTTGGAGCATAAGCAGTCATCTTTGGCTCCTTCCACCAAAAAAATGAACCTGTTTTTCCCCCAACCAAAGACATCAATTCTCACTCCTGAAACTCAGGCGTCCAGTAACTTCACAATGCAGTACCTTCAACGGATGGTGGCCTATGGGGATACTGGAGAGGGACTCTTCATGAGGGACTATAGTGAGAGGACAAGGGGTAACAGGGTCAAACTTAAACGGGAAGTTTAGATTGGATCTGAGGAAGAAATTCTTTACTGCAAGGGTGATGAAGCACTGGAATGGGTTGCCCAGGGAAGTTGTGAATGCTCCATTGCTGGCGGTGTTCAAGGCCGGGTTGGACATAGCCTTGCGTGTCATGGTTTAGTGGGAGGTGTCCCTGCCCATGGCAGGGGGGTTGGAACTAGATGATTTTAAGGTCTTTTCCAACCCTAACTATTCTATGATTCTATGATTCTCAAAAGCCAATACACTTGTGGACTTCTGCATCATCTCCATGGCTAATGTCACCAAGGCTGCCACTGATACAAATGCACTTTGGAGGCAGCAATCAAGCTGTAATAAGCTACCGAAATGCTTAGAAGACCTTCTAAGAAACACATTAAGAGAAAAGTCCAGGTACTCTGATAGAAGCAGACCTCTATTAGAATGCAAATGATAAAGGGCATTTAGTTTCTACGCTTTACTTTCAGTGTAGCTCTGAAACACTTCAAAACCCAGCAGGCTTGCCCCTAACCACGTCAACTGAAAGAAAAAAAATACATGCACACCCCTTAGAACTTTCAGAGTATTATTCAAAGACATAGCAACCCTGAGTTTTGAATCAGTCTCGCAAATATTGCAAGCTAATTTAATACACTGGTGCTGGGAAAAGGAAGAGTTATATCGATTTCTGCATCTAAAAATAAATCAATTAAGCCTCATGACCCTGATTTAACGCAGAGCACTCAACCCCTGTCTGAACATTTATGGGTTTTTTACCAACATGTGTCAGATCTGAGATTAGCAGATATAAGAAGGTAGATTTAGTCAGAGCCAAGCTACCTAGTACCAGAAGACAGTTTGTGTGCAATGATTCCTGTTCATTTTGCTCTTGGGCATAATTAATAAAAAAAAAAAAAGGGGAAACGTGGAAAATAAGACAGCTGCTTGAAACTCAGTGGCAATACAGATCTGTGTGACAAACACCAAAATCTTTGTGATGTCTCCAGCTTTAGCACCTCCTCTAGCTTACTGGAGCAAGCACAGAGACGGATCTCCAAAAATCTGCCGGAACATGACCAAATTTTCCCTACAGTGTGGAGCTGCCACTACACCACCATTCACTTCTTTAAGCAAAAACTTCCCACCTCCAGATCACCGAGGCACAAGGTCACTCCTTGCTTCCTTGCCTGCATGCTAAAATGTATGAACAACAGTATGCAAGGAGGTGGTAGTGAGGTGGGTATTGGTCTCTTCTCCCAGTAATAAATGATAGCACAGGAGGAAACAGGCTCAAGCTGTGTCAGGGTAGGTTTAAACTGAGTATTAGGAAAAATTTCTTTACCTCAAGGGTTGTTAAGCATCGGAACAGGCTGCCCAGTGAAGTGATAGAGTCCTCATCCTTGGAGGTAATTAAAAGATGTGTAGATGTGGCGCTTAGGGACATGGTTTAGTGGTGTACTTGGCAGTGCTGGATTAATGGTCAGATTCGTGATCTCAATGGTGTTTTCCAACCTAAACAATTCTATTATTTCTGCAGCCTGAATTCAGAAGGAGATATCTCAGGAGCTGCCAGGTACTCCTTGGCACCAAGATAGAGCATTTTCTCAGAACAAGAAATCACTACAGTCACTTATCTCCAAAGGGTTGTGCCTCACATTTATTTAACAGGCTGCGAGAAGTTTCAGTAACACAGACCTGTATACAAAGCAGTGTTTTTGTGTTCTGTAACAGCCTGCCAAACATCATTGTAGAATGTACACCCAATAAAACAACATGAACGGATTTGACCAAGTCACCCATGAAAACCCATCTGCTCACTCATCCGCTCAGCATCGACAGACCTGTCTCTATTAAATAGAAGAAAATCAAAGTTGCCGGTATTTTCTGGAGCGTGCAGAGAAGCCCTGTGGGAAGGGTGCATCCCCAGCTCTGTCAACACAGAGAAACTGCAGAAGGCACAATGGCATTGACAACAGATTACATTGTAAACCTTCTCTAGAACATTCATATCTGAGAGAATATTTAAAAGGGAACAACTATATTTAACAATGTAAGAATATACTAAAATAAAGAAGACAGATTATTTCAGATGCCATATGAGGCTTTCCCGGGATTACACTACTGTAATTTTCACTGGCAGTAACTGTAGAGGATGATGAAAAGAAAACCCTGTAAAACCAAAATCCAATTCCCTTTCCCCGGTCACAATTATTCAGAAGTTGCACCTGATCCTCCTGGAACATACTCTGGAGCCCACATAAAGGCAGTGTAATGCCCAGTAGCTATGGCAACTTCACACCCACCTTAGCTATAAAGCTGAAACAAAGCTCACTGCAATAAAGCGACTGTAAACTGCTTTGTGCAAAACGCAAAGTTCAGCTGCAGACAAAACCAACCATTTTATAAAAATCTGCTTCAGTATCGATTGCTTTGAATCCTCTCCCCACAATCACTTTGTATAATCAAAAGCCGACCAACCAAACATGCAGTAAATGATGCAAAAAGCTGACTGCAATTTCTAGTGTCTCTGGATAAATCAGAACAGCAAGAAGGTACCTCAGTCAGACTCCAGTGCCTTGCAGAGGTTCCTTCAAAGGTTCCAATGGGACAAACTGTGTGCCAAACAGCAGTTGCTCATCTTTTCCAGGACGCAATTACCCAGGAAAGTCTATTCATAGCTTTGGACTCCAATTTCCATTTGTTAGCATGAGAAATGCAGGGTTACTGGAACTTCTGCTACTCACTCATGACTTTCAAGCAAGAAACTTTGCAGCCCAGAGGCAGTATTCAAGACCTACCTCTACCAATACCATGCTGACATTTTGCTTCAACATTCAACTTGGAAGATATACTGCAAATGCTATGTGTATTTGTCAGCAAGGGCACAGGAGGGTGTTTGCAGGTGGAGTAAGAGCCTTTGAGAATGGCAGTGGATTATCCTCTTTCATCACTCAAGTTGCAGGATGGCTGATAACACATGAAAGGTGTTACTGAAACAGGCACTGCTCCTACTCCAGACATACTACTCAGGAGCAGGAGGTTCACAGGTGGCTATCATCAAACATGCTTTTTCAATTGAAATGTAAACAAACTATTCACCCTGTTTTGTCACACTTAACTGTAAAAGAGCATGAAACCCACTGAAGCCAAAACTATGCAGACTAGATTACAATAGCTGCAATATTTCCTATCTTGAAGAAACCATGCCAGTTTAAATAAGTAGCTGAACTTGTTGCAAAATGTCTTACCCCCTTCCTCTCCTCTTTGTCACATCTCTTATATATTTAGGACTTCACAACAGCAGTAATAACCTTAAATAAATGAGGGATGCACTTTGGAAGGGCCCAGAGAATACTGCAGGAATGGAGTCACAGCAGACGAGAAGCAAGATTAGTCAAAGGGATTTTAACAAGAGATCAAAGGTACCCACATGCCTCGCTATATTATTCTGCAATTTATTTTACCCATATATTTAATGGGAAAGACATTCTTGCCCTCAGAAGTGAATGGCAAAACACTCAGTAACTTCAGAAGAGCTAGGATTTCATCTCAAGATTTTCAAAGTATTTGCAATTTATGCAAGCATACCTCAAGGTAAATTTGATATTGGCGTTTGGTAAATTTGATATTTCAAACGAGACAACAGTCTAGATTGAAATGTTTAAAAACCAAGCAAACCACTGTAACTATGATCACATTCGAAAGGGGAATAATTACATATTCACTAATATGAACATTCACCACCTTTTCCTTGGGACCAAAGTAATTGGCTGGATTTATAGATCTGTTTGCAGTCCTGCCACTGAAAGCCACAGACCTTTTAAGATTTGTTAGTCTTTATGTATAGAGAAATTCTTAGAGGCTAAAGGGCATAGTGTATTGATGCAGGCCTACATGCACAACCCAGCCTGTGAGCCCATTGTCAGGGACAGTGTGTCCTTGAAGCAAGCAAGAGAGGGCGCCGGACCGAGGTGAACAAGCTAGCTGGAGGCAGGGCAAGACACAGCTAACCGCAAGAGGGGATGGGCTAGAAACATCATGAGGCATGAGCTATTGTTTTGAACCAATCAAGCTGTAGCTGTAGGTGCGTGGACAGTGCTGTTTAACCAATGAGTGAATTGTTAACTGCGCGTGAACCTTGGAAAACCCTATATAATCTCAGTAGTGTTGTGAATAAAACGAGCATTGACTGTACCTCTATCAGGATTTGTCTTTGACTCCGGAAGCTCCTGTGCATCATTTATGTAATAAATATATAAAGCAATAGTAATGACTATAAATAGGTAATGAGCACTGAGAAAACTAAAACGTGATTGAATAAACCATTTCTATTTGGTACAAAACACAACAGGCAATAAAATACTGCATTATAAGAATTTAACTTTTATTCTGTTGTCACTTAAAGGCTCCACTAGCAATTACAAAATTGAACATACACGTTTGGAAAAGAGCCTTACACAAGGAGGATCACTAGCATGATCTGCACTATTCGTTTATTCCTGAAGATTGATATTAGTTGAAGAGGTTAAAACAGACAGGGATTTCACCATATGTGAATTTCAGCATGGTTCTAAATCACTTAAGTTTAACTTTTATCAGGCAAAGCGCTACAACTATGCTTTCTTTTCATAGCAAATTTGGCATTTTAAAGAGTAAGTTGACTAGGGTGACTGCTCTCCCTTCTATGAATCAAACAGAAATAAATCCTTAAGGGAACAACTAGATGGCTTGGAAACGGAGAGCTTTTAGGGAGCAAGTCTTATAACCTGTGAAGGACAGCAAAGCAAAACTTTGTTCTTTGGACAAAGCTCTGAGTGGTAAAATTACAGTCTTGTACCACTTCATTATATAACCCTCTTCTACCTTCCACCAATGCAAGGCTCAGGCTGGGAAAACAGGTAACTGTACCCACAAACCAGTTGACTCACTGCCTGTGAATAAGCACAGCTGCAGTCTGAGCTTGAAAACCACAAAGTCAATTCACACACAGCCTGTATTCCTACCCATTTATTTTCATTTTAATATTCAGCTCTACAAAGACTAGTTAAAAGGATTTTTACAAGAGATCAGACATACCCATATTACATACTATACATATACTATTCCCTCTACTCACATGGGTTTCAGTGCTGCTGTAATTTCTTACAGCCTAATTTTTCTCCAGTCATTTTTTGATCTGTTGCAGATGACAGCTTAATGACATAAGACCATCCTAAAGTCAATACTTCAGTTCACCTCAGGGTGAAAAGTGCTCTGATTTGTGACGCCCAGCCACTGAAATTCAGGGTTAATTACGCTGCTCATCATCCCAACCCCTTTCAAAAAAGGTAAGGTATCCCTGCAAACTTCCCCCAATTTCAATCCATTGGCAGCTTCTCCTTCCCCCTAACTGTGAGTCTGGAGGAAGAACAGACTCTGGTCTATGACTAAGTCTGAACTAAATAGTAATCTTTAAAAAGTCAGAACCCATTTACCTCTAATGAGATAGAAGTAAAAGGAAAGCAGGGCAACGCATAGCAGCAGTTGGCAGCTAGAAACAACAGCTTCTTCCTTCAAAGACAGAAAACACCCCCATAAGCTCTGCATTCTGTAGCCCTGCTCATTTGAGGTTACTCACCAAACTACTTAGATCCTGCACTGCCTTCAGTATTTTTTCACTGAATTCTCACTTTCTTCATTATTAAATAAGTTTATATCTCAGTATTTATCACCTTAAAATTAATCACAGCTCTTACAAAAGGAAACAACAGGATTTTCTACCAAAAGTATTCTGTTTTCTTCTTTTCAATGAGCACAATTCATTCCTTCTGGATCAGAAAGTAACAAAACCTTTGGAAACAAGGATTTAACAAGTTTACACATCTAACTGTTTCCAGTATCTGCATATTGTACAGGAAGAAGCAATATGAAGAACAAGTAAATCTTAAGACTGAGAAAAGCTAATAGGACCCACAGAGTAACAGGCTAACTTCAACCAGCCATAATTGAAATTACTTAGGTGAAGAGAACCCAAAAAGCCTAGTTTTGTCTTTGCAACTCTAGCAATTGCAGATGTACAAAACATTTCAAATAAGAAAAGTGCAAGTTGTTCAAATTACAGGAACAGTCTGAATGCTTGATAATGCTCATCAAACAAAGAGGAAAGCAGTAACATGCAAATCATAAGATACACAGGGTGTGGAAACAGATTTCCCCCAGCACAGCTCTGACACCGAGAAAGCCGTTTTAACTGTGGCTAAGCAAGACAAGGCTGAGAGTTAAAACATGCTGATCAGCATCAGCAAAGCAAGAAAACACTGTATTTGAGATACTGACAATGCAGTCCTAGCTGCCACCTGACACTTCCTACTCCATCTGCATCAGCCTTGATTCCCCAACTCAAATACTCCATGAATCTGCTAAACTGGAGAAGGCTCAACGGAGACCTTATATTCAGGTCTTCCCAGTACCTAAAAGGCCTACAACAGGAAACCTGGAGAGGGACTTTCTACAAGGGCATGTAGTGACAGGACAAGGGGGAATGACTTTAAGATGACAGCAGGGAGGATTTAGATTAGATATTAAGAAAAAATTCTTTACTAGAAGTGTGGTGAAGCACTGGAATAGGCTGGCCAAGGAAGTTGCGAATGCTCCATCCCTGGCAGCGTTCAAGGCCAGAGCCTTGGGCAACACAGTCTAGGGGAAGGTGCTCCTGACCATGGCAGGGGGCTGGAACTAGATCAGTTTCTATGTCCCTTTAAGCCCTGTGATTCTAAATCAGCTTTCAATAACTGAAAGTGCAGATACATATCGGAACACTTAAGTGTTACCAAGCACGGCACCAGCACACAGAGTAGCCAATATTTTCAGGTGTTACAGGTTGCTCACTGTTACCTTATTCCTGTAATATTATTTCCCAACCTTTTTGAAGTCCTATTTAGAAATTCACAAGTGCCTGAAGCAACATGTAGTGTGCTTCCTACAGAATACAGTCAGCAAAATAAGGGAAGGCATGCTACATCAGTAACAAGGGCAGCAGACAAGGACATAGGAAAAATAAGATAACAAAATGTTAATAAATCATATTTCAAACCATCTCTTTTGAACGTGGAAATGCATAAACTGGTTACTAACCAAAAAACGCAGGAGGGAACAACCTGTGGAAAGACTAGATATTTAAATTGTAATTACTGGTGTTATTAGAGATTTGATGGCAATATCCCAGAGCTTCAATTCAATTGCATATTAATTTCTACACTGAAACCAGACATTTTCATGCCCTTAATAAACAAGCTGAAAGTGACTGTAACGCACAGATCAAACACAGTCCTGTGCTGACCTAGTAGCCTGATGAGGCTTTCAGGAGCTCCAGGCTGACACTTTTATCTTTTCCAGGGTGCAAAGCCCAGCCAGCAGTGCTCGGCTGTCCCTCAAGTCTCAGTGACTCAGATATGCTGCATTTGCGATACTGAATTATTCATTACACTTCTGTCAGATGGGGAAACTGGGTCTGGGCTTCTACCCAAAGTTTTTCTCTCTGCTGCAGACAACAGAGCATCTTCTCAGCAACACGATTCTGGACTGCCATGTTTCACCGCAATTCATATCAAACTTACTTCTGATCCTGACTTTCTTGTCACTCTATTTGACTACTTAAGAAGCATTCTTCAGAAACTGGAAGCAATAAGAGGCACCTCATTAAAAATACCCCTGCAGTCCACACCCCTTTCCTGAGTCAGGAGTCTTACTGACTGTGACACCATGAGGATATTTCAGCTGCTTGCTCACCTTGCCTTAGACACAGACTTACTTTGGAAATAGGACAGAATATGAAATCATCTCCATCCTGAATACTCATTAGCCTGCCAGGTATGTCACAAGCATATTCCAAGTCACAGAGAGACACATTTCTGTTTGGGCAGAGATGTTCTTGTCACACCTGCAGCAGTATTTTTCTTTTCACTTTTGTCAGGCAGTTTGACACAGCACACACAGGAAATGGAGACAGACTGGCAAAAACTGCACTGTGAGCAGAAGCTGTCAAGCATCAGCTCCTTTATGTTTATGTACTTAAACAACCAAACATCAGCAAAATAGCATGAGAAAGCACAGGAATTTCTGAGGAAAACTGTGAAAGAAAAGCCAAACTTGCATTTAAGATGATGAGCTCCTTACAGAAAAATCATAGTATCAATCTGATAATGACTGTTCCTTCTTCATTCTCCAAATGAGAGCAAACATTGATGGATAAGGCAATGCTCAAGGGGGGACACCATACTGCTCTCTACAACTACCTAAAAGGAGGATGAAGTGGGGGTGTCAGTCTTTTCTCCCAATTAGCCAGTAACAGGACAAGAAGTGACAGCCCCAGGTTGCGCCAAGGGAGGTTTAGACTTGATATTAGCAAATACTTCACCGAGAGGGTGTTCAGGCATTGGAACAAGCTGCCCAGGGGAGTGGTGGAGTCACCGTCCCTGGAAGCATTCACAAACCTTGGTGACATGGGTTAGTGATGGATTTGGCAGTGCTAGGGTAACTGTTTGACTTGATGATTTTGAAGGTCGTTTCCAACCTGGTTGACTCTATGATTCTATGCTGTCCTTCTGAAGAAGAAGCCACTGTTCCTGCTCACTTGCAACACCTCCACAAACAGCAGAACGGAAGAGCTGAGGCAGAACAGCTGCCTTTCTGTACTGACTTGCACATGTTGCAATCACTGCTCCCGCATACTGTCTATGTAAAAGGAGATAATTCATTTCACAAAACGATTAATTTTTTGGATGTTTATTTCTCTGCTGCATTCAGATAGTGACATGGAACTGTGGTTGAAGTGCAGCAAACAGTTCTGGAGACATCCTGTTTGCTTACAATGGATAAACAAACAAACAAAAAATAGCACTGCTCTGAAAGGTACAACAGGAATAGTAAAGTAAGATTTTATAAGCTTCCATTTCTGCTGGATGCTGAGTTCAGATTTTCAAATCTTCCAGCCAGACAGATGGTGACAGTGAATTAGAGATTCAGCAATGAAAATTCTGTGATTTTCAGTGGGAGTCCCTTGCCTGAAGTCATTTAGCTTTGGAAACTAACTGATCTCCCATCACAGCCAATATATGTGTTGTGTCACAGGTTCAGATGCACATAAACATGTAAACAATGGCTCCTGTTCAGTTCAGTTTCTGAAGCTGCAGCCACAACATCAGTAGCCTAAGCTTTGTGAAGACTTAGCAGCCTAAATGACTACCCCATGCATTTGGCAGATCTACTCTTCCATGTGGAAGAAAACAGGACCTACTCCAAAATCCAGGCAAGCTCGGAATACATACCAACCATGTCTTAAGTTTATCTTTTTTCATTGCTTTGCCCTATAAACACAGCACCCTTTTCAGGTGACAAAGCATGATGCAAGGCTGAATGGGTTAATACAATCTAATTACGCTGGCCTGTCACTAAGGTCTTACTTTAGTTTCCCTACTTGGCAGTTATCTCTGTTAACACCATACTAGCACCTTCCACAGTCCCATAAGAAAGTACAGCTTCTCTGCAGAAAGATCCAAAGCTTGCAGTTCTAACAAAGCATATGCCTGTTGCACTGGAAAGAGCCAGAGATACTGAATCTTGATCTAACACCATTTTAAAATCAGAATCCTAAGTCCAACCACTTTAACCTTTCAAAGCTGTAGGTTTTAGCAACGTACAGGACTCTCTAAGTGGGGATCAGAGCTTACATTTTCCACAGTTGGTGTGTGAGGCAGGAGTAAAGAGGCTTTTTAAGTCTTAACAGCACATACAGAGCAACAAGTCAAAGCAATTCCACCTTAAAAAGTCTACTAAACCCCTTAAAAAGAGCTAGGCCCCACAGTGCCCTGCCTGCACAGGTCCTGACAGATAGGGACTGTGATTTTGCTTAAAGACATCAAGAGAAGAAGTATCATTGAAACTTGGCAAATAAAAAAAGCCCTGCAAGGCTGTTAATTGTGACATGCCAAAGAAACCACAAAGCTGAATGCACTCCTCTGGGATCCAAGAGTCTGTGTAATGGATACAGCCCAGAATACAGGATGGCAGTTCTGCCCTGGTACAGACCATATTAAAAGTTTAATTGGTGTTTCACCTATATATGCGCCTTTTAGAAATCGGTAGGGTGGAAAGGAGAAGCAAATGGAAAGACGAGTGAGTACATGAAGTAGACCACTTAAAAGGCCATTTAAAATAAAATTCATGATGATAGAGAAGTTTACCATCATCACTTACTGATACAGCAAATAGCGTGATTACTTTAGGCAGTTGTGACTAAGCTGTATCCAAAGCACAGTCATTCAGCCTTAAAATTGAACAGAACCTCTAATCTTGAGCCTATCAGGTTTTTGCTGCTTATCCTCTATTACACTTAAAATCAAATGTTATTGCTGACACTCTTCAGCTCAGTAAGCACAGAAAAAACACTACAACCAGGCACGACTTCTAATCACACAGGACAGCCATCAAAACCTGAAAAGTGCTTGATAAATTGGCACTTGCCTCTCACTGACATGAATCATTACACCATGGCATGTAAACGATGCAAACATGCCACATGAGCTCTTCATCTCAGAAAACAAACATCACCATTGTCAACATCCAGATAAACAGCCCCTCCCCACTCAATCCAGTTTTGTTGTTGTCACCAATCCTACAGATTACTGTGCTCAAAGCAGTGAGGATCTTATATTCATGCATATAAACTAATGTTCTGAGATGTCATAGCACAATGATTCAACTCGTGCACCTCTGACAGACTTCAGTCAACTGACAATTGCCAGGCAAATACAAAGCACATATATAATATCTATGGAAGAACTACAATGAACTTGCTTTGCATATATCCAGGCTACAAAGAGACCTACTTCCATGGTTACCTGATACTCAACCTCTGCATGGCCCATGGAGAAATAACCACCAGACTGTTTCGCACAGCCTGGGCACAAGCCAGGAGCCAACATTCAAGAAAGAATGTCCAGAACTACAAAGTTAAAATAAAAATCGGCCAGTTTTAATTTAAAAAAAAATAGGAGTAGTTGTTTAGCACCTTGCTGCACAGGACAAAAATCAGATTCAGGCTCAAAAATTAGATATAAGAGGAGTTTTAGCAGTGATCTAAAAATCAAACAGGAGGAGATCTGCACAGATACCAAAGAATTACCAAACTGTGAAGTTTCATAAAGCACCTGAAGTACTTGAAAGCCACAGGAAAGGTCCATTTCTCAGAGGCTGAGCAAAATGCATAGTTGGGGGGAGCTAGAAAATATTGTGTGTGCTATAAGGCACACCCCCTCATCTTAGCTGTTATAGCTAAGAGAACAAATACAAGGGTTTATTTCACTGTCTCCTCTCCATGAGAGGTTCAAACACTCTAAACTGATTAATAAGGTAAACAGAGATTGATCAGGGTCTGTGAATCAATTTAAGTCACAAGGCTTCTTCTGAGGTTCACCTTCCTTGTTGGGAAGGATAAGAGGTCAAACAACCTATACTTTTATTAGGCTGAATAAAGCCACAGTATTTTTTGATGTGAAACACAAATGCATTTATAGTCACTGAAACAAAAGTTAGAATAAAAAGTCCCTCCAAAAGTCTTAAAACTCCAAGTATGCTGGCTAAAGTCTACTAAACGATTAATCTGTCAGAGAAAGAACAGTATTGTGCCATCTTCTCCTCAGTGGCTGTCATGATGGAACTTGGATGAGTGCAGGAAGAGTGAAGATAATTCTGCCCATTTCTGTATTGCCAACAAAAAATATTGGAAAATCTTCTGGGATCATTTTCCCAAGGGAGATGACAACTATGTCACCACATTTAAACACAGGGAACACTGGCATACCTGGTTAAAAATGTCATCACATGCACCAGGGGCAAATATTTGTGATTCTACAACAGTGTCAATTATTTACATATGTCAAGAAGTTAATCACAGTCTTTTTTAACTCCATTTATCCTCCTGCTTTTGATCCTCTGCAGCCATCTCCTTAATTCCCAATAAAACCATTATTTTTCACTTTCATTTTCCTTACCTAAGAAACCTGCAATGAAATGCTGAGAAGTTCCTCAAATCTCTAATGGGAAAATACCTGTGCAGCAGCACTAGGTTACCTTATCACAGGTTTTCGAGAAAGAGTCGTTCTGTAGGAGTGGATATTGTCTCAGATACAGATCCTATGAGAATACATTTGTTTCTTTACTGTTTGTTACTACTGTATCCTACCTACAGGAGGCTGCAAGCATTCTGCTACTGAACACACAATGAACACAATAGGTGTTCATTCCTGATACTCTCATCTCTCAGGAAGGGACTTTCAATTTGTAAAATATCATAACTGAAGAGCAAACAAAATATCAGCATGGATGCCCTCTCGCTCCCCATAAATGTGGGCTGACCAATATAAAAGCTTCCCCAAAAAAGCATGCAAACTCTGATCTTCTCAAGCCTGTGATAGTGAAGCTTATTTATACTGCTGATACTTCACAGTACAGTTTATGTTTTCACACATACTTCACAGAGCAATTTATGCACTGTGAAGTATATGCATATACCACTATAAAGTATATGCACACACTGCATATACTTCACAGCATTAACCACAGAGCTGGAAATTCTTATCCTTGTTTTGTAGTTCTTCAGATGTGTCACATACTCCAGATCACCAAATCCAATGTTAACTTAAATTTCCCAGGTTGAAATACATCATTACTCACCTTTTTCCCCTCTGTACTATCCCCAGTGACATAGGACAGTTTTCGACGGACATAGAAGAGCATATCGTCTTGCCGGGGGGCCCATTTCTCCATAAAATATGTTGAAAACATCCAAGTCCAGAATACAATACGGTCATCTTTGAAACACCCTAAAAAGCATAAAAGGAAGGAGAAATGAGATGTAGAATTAGCATGTCACATTTGATTGTGTTCAACATGACCCACAAAATCTTTGCTACACATGGTGCAGCCAAGCCCAAATGTAGCAGAAATACTCTTGCACAGCTCAAAGCTTCTCTACAGCATACAGCATAGCTGTCACTCTGCATGAACCCACAGCTTGTCTTTGGCTGTTCTCAACCAAAACCACCTTCTGGCAACCAATCTGTTCTGTGCGCAACAGACACAATCAGGGACCACAACTGTGTGGCTATGCCTGTGCCACACAGAAGGACAAGACCAGCACACTGAGCAAGAATACACCATAAAAGCACTCAAGCAATTTCAAAGACATGGAGTGCCAACATGTACTTCAGCTAATGACATGAAGCCATCAGCTGCCAACGGGTCTATTATTCAGAAACTACCTTACTTACACTGGTACACAGAAACAAGAACATACCTGTGCAGGCAAAACTGTAATTTACCTCTCTGAAAAAGAATAAACCCCAGTGCTTCCTCAAGGAACCGAGGAGTTCTGAAGCCCTAAATCCCAATTAAACACAAAATAGCAGTAGGAGAAGGGAAAAAATGGGGGAGGAAGATGCAACAAAGTCTTGTTTAAGGAGACAAATTACATCAGCAACAGCTTGGCAGTTGGCTTCTTGCCAGGAAAAGGAGGTGACATCACAGTTTGTGAAGCTCTTCAAAGCATTTCACTGTAATAAAAGAGCAGAAAGTTCTGCATCTCTTCTGTGCCATAAGGCTTGTACACTGTTAAAGAACAAAATTTATACAGGCAGGAAGAGAAGCCACTACTGTGCTTGGTGACGAGGGAGCTGAGTTTCTCCACTGTTCCTCAGTCCTACTGGAGGCTGCTTGATGGAGTAATTGCATCCTCTTCTCAAAGCCCTACTGAGAGATAACTGTGGCTGCTAGCAGAGTTTAGCTGTCCTAAAACCTGTGAAGAGACAAAGACTAGAAGTAACACCTGCATTTCTGAGAAGCAGCAAAACCCTGAAATGGATGACAGGTGGTAGCATTATGCACAAGACAGCAAGACCAGTGGGGGTGTGCGTACGTACACATGTGCAGCTGACAACCTGCTCTCCAGATCATCTATCCTTTACAGTGGCTTATCTCCCTAAAAGCTGTGCATCAGCTGCCAGATTGGTACACACGTCACTCACCAGCTCTCAGCTACCATTCAGGTTGGCGTGTTTCCCTCCCAGCACTACACTGCATATATACGTTCTGCAGAAAAAAGAATCTTGCACGAGACAGAAGTGACATTTATTTACAGCTGTATCCGGGTTAAGCTTTAGAAGATTTTTTTCCAGTCAACTGCCAAGAAAGCTGACACATACTTTAACAGTGAACACAATTTTTCTTAGACACTGGTGGCTAGCTTCCGGGCTTCATAAAGCAATCAATCAATCTTTTAATCCACAAGTGTAACAGCACATTTTCCACTTCACTGTGTGTGCAATATTTGCCAGACAAATCTTTCTTCCAATCTTTAATTACTGTGGTGGGCAGGAAATTAGACTTTCAGATTTTTCAGCAGACAAATGGGTGATTCAAATCAAAATCTTGGGTCTCTCCAACTAAAGCCAAAAGCATTATTCAAAATAAAATGAAATTCCACTGATAAGGCATGCACAGAATACATTAATCTACTTCAAGCAGGGTAGTATTTGAAAACATGTATACAGTTGATTATATTTAAAAACAAAATAAAATGAAAAGGTTGAGAGAGAGCAGAAAAAGGCCAAGGCAGTTAGCTCCTATGCAGGTTAATTCCAGGCCATGCTGAAATTGCTTTATTTGCATGGCTGCAGTGAAGTCATTTCAATTACTTAAGGTGGAATAAAACATAATGTGCATCGTGAATAAAATCTGCCATGCATTTAAGTTCTACCCAGTTTTTCCAGCAGAGAAGGGGAATGAAGCACTGGAGAGATGAGATACAGGACGGTGGGCACTTGCACCATATGAACCCCCCTCCCTTGGGCATGGGTGAACAGGTCTGCATGGAAAACAGCTGTGTCTGAGAGCCTATCACATATCAGTGGATTCAAATGCATTCAGATTCCCAAAACCAGGCTGAGAAAAGACAGTTTTATCATCAGTCAGTATATTCATAGATACTCCAAGATGGGAAAAACAACTATGAAGGTTTAAGACTACACAGCTGACACAAGGAGGAAAGGTTCTAGCACATCTTCAGGCTGGAAATTTGAAGTCCATTCCTAAGCATTCAAGCCATGAAGTTGAGGAGCCACCCCCTCAGTTGGAACAATGAAGGTAAAAATCCCTACAGCTGTAAAGATAGAGCTCTGCTTGGTTAAGAAGTTTCACTTGATACCAGTGACAGATGAGGACATGAAGACCCAGTCCCACCACTGTATTTAGCCAAGAGCAGAAAACAGGGCACACATTCATCGTGATTCATTACTGATTTCAAAGAAACTTACTAAATCTCATGACATTTGAGTAACTGAATTCCCAGTCTTAATTAAATGAGTGAGGAAGAGGAAAGGGGCAGACAGGATTGGCCTGAGTTCATCTGGAGTTCTAGTGCTCAGAAGTACACCCCTTTGGTTTCGCTTCATAAGTAAGTAAACAAAACCCTAGCCAAGCCACTCCTAAATTTATATAAGAATGTTTGTTTGTTTCTGAGCAGGGGAGGAAAAGTTTCTCCCTCATAAAGCAAAAATCATCAAGTTACCTAAACCCACCATAACAAATGTTAAACCTCTTCTACATTCTAGCACTTCCTGCAAAGATCTGAGAAGCTGTCACATAAGCTGCTTACACTATCAGAGTTTTATACAATAAAGCAGAGAAGTTCACGTGCTCTTCTGAACTATTTATGGGTGGTTACAACAGAGCACTACTACATTCAGAACAGCAGAATGGGGCAAAGTACCAGGACTCTATGTGCTTTTACTCCTGCTAGGGAATGCAGGACAAACTAATCCATGTATTCAGCATTAACCTAAACAGAAAACCAGGGACAGAAGTGCTGCAGTAGTGAAGCTACTTCAGCTCTGCAGCATAATGCAGCAGAAAAAAAAACACAACCCTGAAAACCCTTATAGCAAAGTTGGATGGTCATAAATTCAAAACCCCACCTGCAACAGGAGATATAAAATCACCCTCCAAGCTTCAGGGATGACTGCAGACATTGCTGTAATTAAAACCAGCCTGAGGATGTTTTAACTGTTCCGACAGCAGTGGCTAAAGGACATTTCTTGAAGCCAAAAAAAGCCAAGTCACTGCAACAGAGTTGCTTTTATTAAATTTTAGTAGCATCAGGAAGGATGAAGAACAGCCCTTAAAATCTCCTATTAAAGAGTATTAACTTGGAAAGGAGACAAGAAAATTTGTAATTGTAATGCAGACTTCCTAAAACTTGGGGGGGGGAGGGGAAATCTATTCCAGTTTCAAGCTAGAAACCATCAGATCCAGTATGTCCAACCCAAGCTTTCCTTAAGCTATTTGATCCCAAAAAGCACAGCATACACACTGTTATTTTGGTGGTTTACAGCATCCCATGGGAAGCTTTCCAGCTTTGCTGGGAAGAAACCTGGAAACTACTTTTAAAGTTGTTTTGGGTAATGGTTTTGAAACTGTCAGGCTAACAGTCCAACAGACAAACTTACTCTTTTCAATAGACAGAAGAAAGCACAAAGCCTTAATTTCTCAGCCTTTACCACAGCACCCTGTTTAGGGGGCTCAGGTGCACTCAAGATAGTAGGGCTCAGCAAACAGTTCTGTCCTCATTACATGCCTCCCATCAAAGAAGTGGATAAACCCAGCTCATGGATTGCTCATGACCTTAACCCTCTGCTACTATTCTCCACACTACTTCTATCCACCTGGCAAGGGCTGAGATCAAAAACCAAAGCCAGTGTTTCATAGCGTGGACAATTGTGAGTTGGCAGCAGCTTTCTATGACGTTGGTCCATCACTGTTTGAACACTCAGAAGAGACACACACACATACATACTCTACTGTTAAGTTGGAAGGCCCTTAATGAAACACCTGGCACTTAAAAGCTCTTGTAGCTTTGGCTTCAGTATTTGAGGAGACTTTTTAAAATGCTAACATTTTATTTTTGCCAGAGGAGAATTTAAGCCTTCTGCAACAGCAGAATTACATGATATTTGCAAAGGAATCAAATTCCATCTATAGTTGAGAGCTTGTCACGAGTTAGCTTCCTGAAAACATTCCTCCCCTAGCAAATTCTGCTGCTAAATAATAAAATGGAATTAAGACTTCAGACTATAAATCTTGATACACTAAATGTTGATTATACAATTATGAGACCTTTGTCATGAATAAATCCTAATTACAACAACTTACTGTAATGATTCATTTACATGGATTTTATCCTCATTAGAAGCAAGATTTATGTCAGCTGCTGTGTAATAAATGTCCTTCTTTTTACCTATTAGTTTTCTATTCAGCATTCATTTCAGGGAACTGACACCAGATCCACATAAGAAGTTGTGATTATTATTATTTTTTTTTTTAATTAATGCTTTCCAAAAAATCAGTGGACAAAGAGAAGTGTCAGCATATTGTTTGGCTTCAGAGGAATAGGAGAAAAGACTTTCCATTTGGTGGATAATCATTTTTTCAGCATGTACCACTTGGAGATTATAAGAACAATAATTTCAGCTAGACACGGGTATAAGGCTTGTATGACTTGTTTTTACTCCTGTAGCTTGCCATGAGCTACTCTTAACCACGAAACATCATAAAACTCATTTTATCCAATTCTGCCACAGTGCATTCACCCACAAAATGAGAATCCTTAGATGTTCAGGGGTTAATTAAATGCTTATGAAGTATTTTAGTCCCAGCATGGAAAGCAAACTACAGTTCTAAGTGATTAGCACTACATTTAATTTTTGAGTTTAGCCAAGTATTCTGCAAGTACAGTATGAGAAGTGCTTCACCTACATTAAAGCTGCCTTTGATATTATAAAGTTATAATTATGACTGTATAAAACCAGAACAGATGCTCTCTGTCCAGTGATAGTTGTCAGCTTTCCAGATCATTAGAAATCTAAAGTTTCGTCTTCTTTCCATGCCCACATAAAAGAACGGTATTTAATCCTTTCACTTTGACCTCATACAAACACAGGACTTGGCCAAATTCCCAAAAGTTCACTGGCAATCAACAATTTGAGACCAGGCAACATAGAGGGAATACGTTCCCAAATAAGTAGCCTCCAGAGTACATCCTCACAGCATGTTCCTCTCTTAAAAATATTAAGACCGGGAAAGGAGCACCACTGCTGAAGTAATGGCATAGCATAGTGAGAAGTATGCTTTTGAAAGCAAGCAAGTCCTAAATCTGTCAGAAAAGACAACATATACTACCAACATAAGTTTTTCTGGCAGAACTCTAGCTAGAAAAGGAAGCTATCACAGTAACAGCAGCGACAGGGACAAGACGCATGCCACAGATTAAAAATCCTGCTCTGCCACAGACAAAGCCATCTTCTCCTCACCCTAGAATGGAGGTAACTATCCTCCTACCCCATCAAGTGTTGCATCCAAACATCCATTAACATAATATGAAGAAGATAAGCAGAATATAATTAAAGATGAGAGAATAATTTAATAACAAATACAGCACATGCTTCTTTAATAATATACAGTAATATATAAAGAAGATAAATAGAAGCTCATTTGAATTTGAACGAAGAAGAGTGAAAATCAAATAAAAATGTTGTTGTTCTTCCCTTTCTTTCTGTGGGCATTTTAAGAATATGACCTCTAGCATGCTTTCAAACTTAGACACATATATTAGACTTCTTTAAAGCAATACAACTGACTTTAACCTTGGCTTCATATATCTATAAAGGAACAGTCAAAAATTGTGCTTCAAGCATTATGCCATCAATGTTAAAAGGCTGAGGAAAACATCATCTAATTACTCTTCATAGAATCATAGAATAGTTAGGGCTGGAAAGAACCTTAAGATCATCTAGTTCTAACCCCCCTTCCATGGGCAGGGTCACCTCCCACTAAACCGTGACACCCAAGGCTATGTTCAACTCAGCCTTGAACACTGCCAGCGATGGAGCATTCACAACTTCCCTGGGCAACCCATTCCAGTGCCTCACCACCCTTACAGTAAAGAGTTTCTTCCCCATATCCAATCTAATCTTCCCCTGTTCAAGTTTCACCTCATTACCCCTTGTCCTATTCACTATAGTCCCTCATGAAGAGACCCTCCCCAGCATCCTTATAGGACCCCTTCAGATATTGGGAGGCTGCTATGAGGTCTCCACGCAGCCTTCTCTTCTCCAGGCTGAACAGCCCTAACTTTCTCATCCTATCTTCATAGGGGAGGTGCTCCAGTCCCCTGATTGTCCTCGTGACCCTCCTCTGGACTTGTTCCAACAGTTCCATGTCCTTTTTATCTTGAGAACACCAGAACAGCACACAATACTCTATGTGTGGTCTCACGAGAGCAGAGTAGAGGGGCAGGATCACCTCCCTCTATCTGCTGGTCACGTTCCTTTTGATGCACCCCAGGAAAAGGAGTGTGACCATGGACAAATGCAACAAATTTTAGTGTACAGCTAAAATATTCTGCAGATAGTTTTGCTATATATATCCATTTCCATATTGACAAAAGTGAGTACAAGGCTCTGAAACTCAATAAAATGCACTTATGGGAAACAGCCGTATTTTAAAAATACACATAAATGAGAAACTTGGCTCTCATTTCCAAACAACTGTGAGCACCTGAAATGTAAGTTTCATGGAAAGTCAAAAGACTTTGGTTTCCAAATGCCACTTTATCAAGAGACATTATTATTATTATTTCCCTCCACTCTATTCCCTTGGGTTTATTTCAAAATTCCCAATGTATGTCTCCTTTTCCCTGAAAAGACACATAACAAGTAGAAAAAAAATCAGGATAACCAAACAGCTAACTAAATACAGCAGATAAATGCACAGAATCTCTTAAAACCTGGATACATTTGCGTACAGAATCTGGAAATTAATACTTTCTCCCCTTCTAAAGCCTTTAATTTCTCCATTAAGTATTAGTTATTTTAAGCTTTTTTCCTTAAAAAGAACAGATTTTTTTTTCCTTTTTAAATGCAAACAAAAGCATCTGGGATGAAAATGAAGAACTAAACTGAGAGAAGGAAAAGGTTACTGGAAATGCTAGCAGATCTACCGAGCCAAGACAAAGCCACCACAAATGATGCCAGATTTTTCAAGCTTCCATCATTACTAGAACTGGTATAAGTTCTAGCTCTATTCTAGTAGCTACATACTTAAAATATATGTCTCTTAAGAACACAAGCAAAAAATAACTGTTTGAACGTATTACATTAAAAATATCTCCTTTGGCTATAAAACAGGAACCTTAAATGGACTGTGATTTGTTGCAAGTTTACACTGAAAGTGATGACTGAATGGTAAATACCTATATAAAGGGACCAAACTAGAGTTAAGAAGTCTTGAATGTTTTATAGAACTTAATGCAAAACACACGCATAAAATAGCTCTTCCAGTCAACAGGAGTATTTCTTTAAAAAAAAGGCATTCACAAGCAGCAAGCAGTAAAACGACAGAGATATAAACATCCTGGTAGAACAGGATTATGTCTTACAAATCTTTACATCCATGCGTTTCAAGAGGAAAAAAAAAAAAAAAAAGGAAAAAAGGACAGCTTTAAGGCTAACAGCTAACTGAAGTCAGCAGTTACAATTTTGTTCTGCAATGCTAACGAAAGACCACACCAATCTACTTTCAGATGCTAACCTTCAAAAACTTTCTCATTAAAAACAACCCTATAGAAGGAAAGAAACAAGAGCACTTCACATCAATAGGTGGTATAAAGAAAGGCTTCCATCACAGCCAGGACTGCATTGCTCACAGATGCAGTGCCATGGCTTTGGCATCTGTTGCAGGCTATTTTGCCTGCCCTGGGAAGCTGCCCAGTTTCTTCTAGGGAGTAAGAGATGCCTTCTCATTAGGTCAGCTTTGCTTCTTCAAGTTAAAAAAACAAACAAACAAACAAAAACCTAGATACAGCTTTTTTTATTATTATTATTTTATTTAAGTCTTTGCACTTCTTGAGCTTCTCCGCTTGTATAACAACACACACAATGAAAGCTGTGCTGGTTGCAAAAAGCAAGATGAAATGGAAATATGCCCATCCCTACTGGAGTCCTACTTGTAAAATTTAAGATATCATTTCAAGGTCTTATCCAGCTCTTTCTACTCTGTACTTGCATAGATGCCAGTAACTGCACAACATGCCAACAAGGTCAGGTGTGTGCATATGGTGATGCCCACATGCTCAACCACTGGCTATGGGGATGTGCTAATGCTGTACCCCATTTGCAGCATAACAGTGATACATGCCAGCTCTTCATAGTCTGAATAGCTTAACAGTCCTACTCAGGCTGCAAAGATACAAAAGGATATAATTCCAGACTTTTTTTATTTCTAGCTGTGAGACTGGGCCAGAACCAAATTTCCTTTCCAAACTTAGTATGCATAACTGCTCTGATATCTAAACCCTACTGCGATTTCATCAAACACTGCTTGAATCTTATCTGGGCCAACTTCAAAAAAAGATGAAGCCGACTATGAATACTGTAGTCACATTAACAAGCAGGGAACTGACAGGCAAGAGCCCTCAACATAAGCCTGTTTACCAAGTAGCCAAAGCAGATTACGCAGTGAACAGTACTGATAGAGCTGTTCCTAAATTGCCCTAGAACTGGTATAACTTACCCTCAGTGAAAAAGGCAAGATAGAGTACAACAGAAACAGCAAAAAGGAAGGGGAACATGACTCATCTAATGTCTTGTAAGCCCACTTTGTTGTTTTCATTCCATAAAAAGCCCAGATTTATGGGCACCATCACAAAATAAAAACTACATTCATTAACCCTCCATGCATACCGACATCCAGCTTCCTCTGGTATTTGTATCATCTGAGACCATGGACCAAACCAGAAGTTCCTGCATGTTCTGGGGGAAATATGGACTCTACTATCAGGCTTTGAATGCCTTTTTGACATAAATACTTCTGACTATGTGAAAGGAACGCATTTCTTGAGTTAATTTTCTTAGCCAAACACCATTAAGATTCAGAATGCCTGAAAGACCAAAGCAATTAAAAAAAGGGGGGGGGGGGGGGGAGAGAATTTAGTATTAAAACCTCATAAATACGTAATTATTTTACAGCCTTTCAACATAGCTCAGAAATGATAGGTGCTTCCCTGAAAGGCATGTGCTGAGCAGACAAAAGAGATGAAATATTTCTGGTTTTACTAATAAGGACTCCAATCTTTCTTGCTTCTGGTGAAACAAGAACTTCATTCCATTATGGAAAACACCTAAGCTAATATAGTTGAGTGAGCAGCTGGTGTTTTGGGCACATACACTTCCTTTGTTCCAATTGCCTTGTGATAGAGTTGGGATAAACAGCTTCTGATTTGCTATGGGGGGGAGGAGAGTCACCACTGAGATCCAGCACTTGTGTTTCACAAATTAAAAGCCTCAATTCATATTTACTCTCCCATCCAGCTTTCTTTTGTATGGGAAATTTGACAACTTGATACCTTTGACATACATATTTCTTTCTGCAGGAACAATAATCAGTGTATCAGCTGCCAAGCCGTCAAGATGACTAACCCTCACATCACTGTCACATCGCTATTGTTGTCCTGTTTAAGCACTAAAAACGTTTGTCAGAAATTCTGTCAAATTAAAATACAGAAAATAGCAGAAATCACTGTGAAAGAGAATTCCCAGCTGAAGAAAGAAAAATAAATTATGAGTTAATTACAAAACTATCTCTCCTCTAAATATTAACATGGATGACTGTAATACCTGGAATAAATAAGTAGTTATTCCTGAACCTGATGGGTCAGGATGATAAGCTGCCAGGAAGAAGACATTTCCATATGTTAGAATTTTGTACAGTTAGGTGAAGCTCTTGATTAAAATGTGTAATGAAAAAAAGTGAGAGAAAACACACAGCCTTTCTCTAGCACAGCACTTGCTGAAAACAGCCTAATGCCCTATTTGGTTCACAAATTTTCTCTTGGAGTGAACTAAAGTTCACACCCTGGACACTACCACAACTGGCCTGGGGATACGAGGGAGCGCATGAAAGTATCACCTTTAGCCTATGGATGCACACAAAGCAACTCCAAATACACCTTCATAATTTCTGCTGGGAAAAATTCAAAGGATGTCATCTGTGGCTCATGGTTCCTTCTTCCACTATAAATTAGTGCTCTTGGAGCAGGGACAGCAGAACAGGTGTTGAATTTACACATCTACAGTGGCAGGCCAGACTATTAACATGAGCTAACATTGAATTCTCTTTTTCTTTAAATCTGCCCACCTGGAAGCACCAGGAATAGACCCAGTGACTGCTCTGCAACCTCTGCTGTGGTGGCAACCATCTCCAGCAGACAGCAGGGTGGACACAGCTGGGGTTTGCAGCCTCTCAGGCCCTCTCAGCATGAGTCTGCTGATCATCTATTACTTGTCTTTTCACGTTAATTCCAGATATTTGTTCTGTAAAAGTCCAAGCCAGTAATCTCACAGATACGTACTTCTTACAGAGTAGAACTGCCTTCAAGAACTCATGGAAAAGACAGCGAATTAAAGGCATCAAACTAGCAAATAATTTGACTCAATATTACCAACAGCAAGAAAAACTGAGATCCTAGTTTAATGTTTATCCAGAAAACAGCTGTGGATAAGCTGAGAAATCCCTAAAAGGGTCTGTAACCTGGCTGTAGCCAAGCAAGCACTGATTTCAAGGAAATCCATACCTACACTGTGCTATAAAGCAGTGTAGTTACAAATTCAGCAAGTCATCCCGCAGCGCCAGTGAGCTCTTCCAAGTTTGTGGCTTACTATCAAGCAAATTATCTGGAAGGAATCAGAACGGGAAGAAGTTGTCCCCTCTCTCTTAACAGAAGTGTGAGAGCAATCAGCCTCCCTTCCTCCACTTGAGTCTGTAAAGGTAAGCTTCTTTCTTCCTTTTCATTAGCTTCAGAAAATAGAGAACCTCTTGGAGGTAAAAAGAAAGGAGGTCAGCAGAAAATACCACTACAGAGAAGCAGACACTGAAGAAATCAAAGGGTTTGCTTACATTGCTCCACCTAGCAGCATAAAGACTAAGTGTCTGAAAAAGCAGAAATCCTGAACAAAAAAGCATATCTATTGTGTTCTCTTCAGCCTTTAGGTGATTTTCAATGTTGCCTCCCCTCATCTTCTCCTCTTTGAGATGAAATTATTTTACTCATCCCTATATCTTGCACCAGAAGGGCTGTCAGGTCTCTCCGGCCTCCCAAAAATCCACAAAGAATGGCCATGCATTTCCATGTTTGAGTACACAAGTTCCTCTCAGGTGTATATGTCCACCTGTCACCAAAGATTTTACAGTGTTTTGCCCAAGCAGTCAGATACAGTGTCATATGATGTCATTTACATCTTTCCCTGCTTAGGATGCCAATCCTCCCTAACGCTGTGTTCGAAGTATCATGCATGCTTGTGCTCTTCACAGTAATGGCACAACTGTTTAAAAACCTGAGATAAACTTGCATAGAAAGTCTTGTAAACAACGGGATGAAATGCCTGTAGAAAGACATATTACACAACAATAAGGAGAGTTCTGTAAAAGTGATTAAAGTCAATTTACTATCATCACATTGCGAGGGCAGTGAGGCACTGGAATGGGTTGCCCAAGGAAGTTGTGAATGCTCCATCGCTGGTGGTGTTCAAGGCCAAGCTGGACAGAGCCTTGTGTGACATAGTTTAGTGGGAGGTATCCCTGCTCATGGAAGGGGGGTTGGAACTAGATGATCTTAAGGTCCTTCCCAACCCTAACTATTCTATGATTCAATATGCACTGAACAAAAAATTTTTTTGTAAAGGCATCATGTCCCTTTCACCACCCAATTCTTGCAAAGTACTTTATGCTAAGGTAAGAGATGGGGAAGTGAAACAAAACACTTAAAAATCTGCTTAAGAGCCGCCCAGGGCCACAGGAGCCCTGTAAGCGGCTGCTGAGCTGCAGCACCAGAGACAGCGCCCGGCGGCTCTGCCCCTGCCGCGACGCTCCCGGCTCCCCAGCACTGGGATAAAGGGCGGGCACGGAAACGGCTCCAACTCCCGCCAGCACCGGGAATAATGCTCCCCGCTTCTCCCACTGTTCAGGACAGCCCCCCCAGAGAGGGAAACTGAACTCAACTCGAAAAGAACCCAGGAAGCACACGAGCTCGATGCAACGTCCAAAGACACTGGTTATGTAGAGTCTCTGAATGCATCACAGAACTTGAAAAAGTCTGTGTTTTCTAAAGTGAAAATAACAATTTCAACCTGCACATGTTGACGTTAATCCATACATACTAATCACAACTAACAGCTGTATAAGCAAACTGTGTTATCAGGGATAATGCACTGCATGTCATACCATTTCACAGATGTTGCGGCATTTTACAGACCTTCTGAAGAACCACACCCATGACATGGGGTTGGAAACAGATGATGCTTAAGGTGATCCCTTCCAACCCAAACCATTCTATGATTCTGTGACACTGGAAAATGTTTTTGTCCCGTATCTGAAACACAGCAACATGCAGGATGTGATGAAAAAGGCCAACTGAGCCAACCTCAATACAAAGGCCTACTGCCTCAAATGACCCATGTAACATCTAGGCCACAGATGTCCAACATAAGCACAAGCTGCACCAAACTAGGCCAGCAAGGGTCCTCCAAAGACCCAGGCAAGAGGCTCCTGCCTTCACCAACTACCTGAAGCAGGTGACCTGCATGTGGTTGAGGACACTGGTTCAGAGCCACAGGACAGTCAAACCCAGCTCATCTCAACAGTGTCAGAACCTTCCCTGGTCACCAGTGAAACCTGGCACAGGAACACTCCTCTACTCCTTCCTCCTACTGCAAGCATAGACCATAACCAAGAACAAGAATCATGGCTACCATGCTGCTGGTCCCTAACTTGGGCTGTCATCCTTCTGGCCACCACCATCAACTCACCACTTGTTCATAGAATCACCTAGGTTGGAAAAAACCTTTAAGAGCATCAAGTCCAACCATTACCTCAGCACTGCAAAGTCCACCCCTAAACCATGTCCCTAAGCACCTCGTCTACACAGTTTTTGAACATTGCCAGGGATGGTGATTCCACCACTGCCCTGAGCAGCCTGTGCCAATGCCTGAGTACCTTCTCGGTGAAGAAATGTTTCCTAATATCAAATATAAATCTCCCCTGGCCCAGCTTGAAGCTGTCACCTCTTGTCCTATCACTGGTTACTTGGGAAAAAAGACCAGCCACCTCCTGGTCAATCCTCCTTTCAGGCAGTTGTAGAGAGCAATAAGGTCTCCCCTAGGCCTTCTCTTCTCCAGACTAAACAACCCCAGTTCCCTCAGCCATTCCTCATCACACTTGTGCTCCAGACCCTTCACCAGTTCTGCTGGCCTTCTCTGGACCTGTTCCAGCACGTCAATGTCTCTCTTGTAATGAGGGATCCAGAACTGAACACAGGATTTGAGGGGAGGCCTCACCAGTGCCAAGTACAGAGGGATTATTACTTCACTAAATAGTCATTTCTACACTACTTTGGCAGTAACACATCAACTCAGAATCATTACTTAAAATTATCAGTTGCCCAAACGTAGACCTACAAATACTTAAGAGTGCCATTCTAAAATTGTTGTTTTGAATATGACAGTGACTGAACTGCCACAAATAAGACTACACTCTCCTGAAGACCGATTTTCACAAAACAGCTCCCTTTAAAACCATCCCAACACTTTATTCTTCCAGCACCTCCCTATCAGTGCACTTGTAAAAGCTGTGCTCTCAGCAGACGGGCTGCCACTATTTCCCCATCATGCTCATTTTAAAGATTCATTTAACCAGGCTTTAGGCTCAGAATTTTTGTATTTGGTTCTTTAGCAAACAGATAAATATAACAGGTACTACAATAACAGTTTTTCTCAATAGGCAAAGGGACTGTCTATTTACATCATGTGACAAAAAAAATGCACTCTTTTTAAAACAAGTTAAATTATATACATTAAAAAAACAGGCAAGAACAGAAAGGAAAGCTAGGATAACAGGCTCTGCAAAAGGTATTTCTCCTAAGCAGGGGGCTGTCTTTGCCTGAGTGTTTGGATGTGCCACTAGGGGCATCTTCTTTTTACAGGGCTTTTTCCATGCACACAGACAACCAAGTCTCCTCCACCAGTTCTGCCTGAGAGGTGGCTGGCTATCCTTGACAATCTGTCCATGCTTCACCAAGTCACACAGGCAATCAGTCAATGGAGCGGCTGGGGCTGAGAGCTCGGTGGCAGCAGCCTCTTTCCTCTCCCACTTGTGCTCCTCCTGCCAGTCCCTCATGGGGAGCTGGAATCAGACCTGCTTGGGGCGGCTGTTTCTTTACCCTTCCCTTCACATCATGGCCACCAAGTTCACTTGGAGATGCAGACACTGCACTAGGAATGCCACAGAACACATGGAAAGTGTGGAAATGCTCATCCAGCTCCTGGGATGGGGAAACAGGAGAGCATGTCCGCAGTTGCTCCTGAAGTGTGGTCAACTGCCAGCCCAGGCTGCGGACACATGGGGGAACAAACATGCCCAGGAAACCATGGAAGCAGCCAATGGACTTCCACATGCAAATGACCTTGATGACACCAGCCACCAGCGTGACCTCAGGCCTCGGCCACCAAACCCCAAGATGTCCAGCTGCCTCCTTCCCCACAGCCTCTCCTTACAGAGCCTTCTGCTTTCATGGCCCCTGGACAGGCTCTCAAAAACACATACCTCCTACCACCACCCCACAGTGCTTTCTGAACCCAAGGGCCAGTTCCAACCACATCTGGTCAGGCAAGGGAAGTCCAACCGACAATGTCTACCTAGAAGTCCCAAGGAAACAAGAGATGAAACAAAGAAGCTCCCTATTGAAGGCCTCTGGTGCAGGGCAAGAATGAAGCTTGAACTTGCCTTTGCAAAGCAGACTGTCCATCCAGAAAAACAAACCCAAAGTCCCCACAAGCCCAAACTGCCCAAATGCTAGTCCTTCCTTACCAGCCAAGAGACAAGGGAAGGACCTGGCAGGTGGCATCCCTTTTCCCCCGTGTCACACAAGCGGATCCCTGCCCCAACCTTGATGCTACTGAGTATGGGAGGCTAGCACATGGAATAAACCTGATTAGAGGTTTAGTAAAGTAGCATTAGCTTATCCTTCCATAAGAGGTCACAGTTTCAGCACACAAACTTCCTTACTCTGCCATCATCCATCAGATCCATTTGTCTGTTTTAGAGACATTTCTGGCTCTTGCTATAAAGCCTTCGGAAAAGCCCTTGCAAGGAACTTGGAGGCTCACAACCACCAGAGCCTGGCTACCCAAGCACTCTACAGGGGAGCTGCCAAACCACTGCTCCCTGACAGCTCAACATCCACACAACCTGCATCTCCCCATTCCCTTCCTGAACAGCTACAGGCAAGGAACGAGGAGGACCAAAACCCTTATCCCTGGTTGCCTTCCCACACTTAAGTATTACACTAAGGCTTTGTGTAAATCTGCCTTGATTAACAAGCAGCTTGGCTACAGGAGTTAATTACCAAAATCAAGTAATTAAAGAGGATAGCTGGTGCTAATCTAACACATGTACACAGACTTCCTAATAAATGTAATCATAGTATTTCTGTAACACATTTTGTGTCTTTCTACCTCCTCATTAGCTGCTGGCAAGCAGGAAGAGAAATGCAGACACAATCCACGTTGAAAAATTGGAGCATGGCTCCTTTGTGATGCTGCTTTCACCTGACTTTATACCACATTAGAAAAAGGAGACATTTAGGTTGTTGATCTGTCAGTTATTCCTAGTTTATTAACAGTAAAGTTAGTTGGTCTTGCTATCCTACAACAGCCTTTAAAACCTACAGGCTCTTTATCTAAATTTTCCTGCAGCTACTGTTTTAACCTCTTCTCCTCCTAACAGGACTGCCTCCTTTCTGTGCATCCAGAAATAATACCAGACCACAACTTCCAGATTCACTATTAAAACACCTAGTCTTCATAGATACTATACATCAACACTGCATAAGAATACAGCAATATAATTTCTTGTCAAAGGCACAGTTACTGCATGTCTAATCCTGTGCCAGAGACCTGTGTATGTGGCAGCATGCACTGGAGCTCTGTTCTACCCATCTGTCCGTGTACTCCTTGGATTTACACAAGCTTTTACAACCTGCACCTATTTGTGACATGAGCCACATAACAGCTTTTACGAAACACTATGTCTGTAGTTTTTCAGGAGGTTGTTTTCTTTGTTTTGGTTGATATTTTTGGGGTGTGTGGGGGGGGGTGTTTGTTGTTATCTGGTGATAGTGCTGGGGTGTTTTGTCTATTTAGGTTTTTTTTTAAGCTACAAATTTTCAGTTTAGTGCAATGCCTTTCTCCACAAAAAGACACAGTGCGCAATTACTGTGTATAAACTGTATTTATGCCACTCACTTTACAATTCTCCATCACACAAAAGACCTTCCAGGTTGAGAAGTCCTAGCCTACCAGTTAAACATGCCCTGTACAGAAACTATCCCCATGGCACCTCTGCTGCCCTTCATTCAACTTTAAGATGAGCATGTGCCATGGAATCATTCTGTGACAAAACACTGATTACTACCTCTTCCCTCATGACTTCTAACACCTGACTTCCTCTCTTGACTGCACTGAAGAACTATTGTGGAATTACTACAGCTCCAAAACCAGGTAATACCAATTTGTTCTGTGAACATAATGGTTGAAACTCAGCTGAACCGGACAGCAGTTTCTAACATAACCAGTTTTGGGGCACATATGTGCCTTTCCATGAAACTATCTCCTCTTCTTCCCTGATCTTCAAATATTTACACTGCAGATCTCTAGCGCAACTAGATGAAACACCTAGGAACAGCAGTCAAGATTTCAAATGTGCCCTTGTACAAGAGAAGACACTAACGGGCCTAAAGGAGGGTATAATAGAGCTCTCACAGGCAACCACAGTATGAAATCGTACAGCTTTGTATTGAGGAAACTGAGCCCAGACCAATTTGGTTTGAATGGTTACAACAATATGTAACACAGGAAAAGAGCCCTAACAAAGTATTTAATGTGCTTTAATTTTCCAAGATTGAATTCACAAAAGCCTGCTGCAGCAGCAATGGAAACAATTCCACCCACCTGAGGAACTCCCTTGGAACTGAAGAGCCATCAACCAGCATATGTTTCTCAGTTGCCTCCTTATTGATAAGGTCTTGTACAGCTGTTTCTGAATTCAAAGCCTACTTTTCTGCTATTTTCTGTTTTATTGAATTCCAGCCAAAAGAGAAGGGATTCATAAAAAAAAAATATCATGAGTGTGGCTTTAGGCACATCTATAATGTACAATGAAAGAACAATACACAACACAAAGAGCTCTTCCACTGACTGAACTACTTTTTCTAGGTCAGATTTAGCACCTCCTTATACAGAAAACAGCTAAAAAGCAGTAGAACAACTCCCATGAAGAGATTTTGTGAAAGACACCTTGGCTCAAATACTACATTTGTTAAGCATTCTCTCAGGAATTTGTTGGTGTTAGGGGGGTTTATTTATCTGTTTTCTTAGTGAATAAAAATTTTCTGCCTAGTACTCACCTCACTATTCTACATACCTATAACACATCTTATCTATGTACCCAACTACTGTCTAAAGTACTTCTGGTCACCTCAGAAAGCTTTAGTTTCTAGAGCAATTTGATTTCTGCTTTCTAAACTTTGAATACCATCTGCCAATCCAATCACCTTTATCATGTTTGTTTTCTCTCACTGGGAGGGAGAGGAACACTCAGGAACACAGAATGACCTTGGTAAAGGTCTAGCACGAGTTCATGTATTAAAGTCCAAGTCTTCAAACACATTTGTGGAGGTCATATGAAGAGAATAACTCAGCTGATTCTGCAACTCATGCTCAAGTATATTCTAAGCAAACGAATACTTGTACTTAGTAACACAAACATTGAAGTGAATGCTTGTTTTCATATGACAGCCACATGATATCATACATTACAGTGCTGTAATACATTTGATGCTGGCTGCCAAAATACAACGGACATACAAATCTCCATGAAGTATTATGAAAGATCACTAAAAGTGCCAGAGAAAGATATAGCTGAACACTCCCAAGTTTGAACACTCACAAAGTGTTCACAAAGACTGGCTGGGGGCTTACAGATCCTTTAAATGTAGACCCTCTTTTGATTCCTTCCATCTCAAAGAGAAAAAAAACTTGCTTATTTGTTACTTCATTTCATGCAAGAAATTAGAACATTCAAGGAAAACAACTGTTCACTCATACAAAACAAGAGCCTCAGTGCTTGGACCCTGGGCACTCTGGTTTTCCCTTTATTTTCTTTGGGATGTTTTCTGTATTACTCAGAGGAGGAAGGTGAGGGAGACCTTTCTTACATCCAGATTTGTTTCAATTCTCCATTTCCACATGCTCTTCTCCTGCTGAAGACTGCTATGCATCATTATGCCCGAGAACACAAATACAACCTCCTCTAGAAAAAAAAAGTAAAAAAAAAGGAGAATGCATTCTTAAAGCTCACGCCTCTCTGTCAGTCTTCTCTCTTCTATTACTACATATGCCGTGGAAACCATCATTTTAGTTAATGCTTAACAATGAATCAAAGCCCACAGGATTTAAAAGCATGAACTACTGTGTACCATCTGCAGATACCCACTTTGAATAATTGGAATTCAGACTGAACTGTAAATAATTTGAGAAACATTTTTTAAGATGGAGCAATCTTAGATGTTAAATTCAGAGTGAAATAATTAAATACCATATGTCAGTGTGAAATACCAAATCGTGATAGCATCTTACAAGCATCTGCCAGTTCACTTTAAATATCTAATTATAGCAAGGGTCAACATAACTGACAGGATACAGTTATCTGCTACTGAACTTTGGTACACAGAAACTATAAGCTCATTTTCATCCAACAGTTATCAGCTATTTGCTGTAATTCAGTCTCTCATCACACATGGTAGTTCAGTTCCCCAAAAACTGCATCCAAACCTCACTCAAACCAATATGCAACTCCAGAAGGCACTGAAGCATCATTTCCAGATTTCACTTATTCACACCAGAGGAACCACCTAGTTATGACTTTCACCTTAGAAAATAATGCACAAAGCTTTTGTGTTTCCTTAACTGACCAATTGTGGAGAAATTATAACAGGTGCAACAATCCTCCTATTACAGAGGCAACCTTGGTTCCACTGGATACAATCCCTTTAAATCCAGCGGAAGAGGGACAAATTGTTGCACATTCCCTACTGCTGCTTCCAGAATCACCCAGTGACAGTCCCAAACTTTCCAAGACCTAAAGCAGATCTGGGAAGATCACTTGGTAACTTACGAAGTGTGCTGGCACTGCTGGAGTGCAGGAACTTCTCTGTATCAGGACAAATGTGTATTTTCAACTTTAGATATTCATGCTATTTTCATTCTCTGCCAAACCACTCACAGATCAAAGAGTGCTAGTCCTGTGAATTCATGACCTCCAATGTCTCCATTTTCACACTTACTAAATACCACTGTTGAAGCACTATCTGAGAGACTGTTGTGGTAGGTCAGGTAAAACCAGTAAATCATATTTTGGAAGAGCTCCAGCTTTATAAAACTACCTAGAGTGTGGCTGTTACAGATGTTCTCATGTATGTACTTCTCCCAACATTTTATCTTTGCTGCAGACTCCTAGTTAGCATCATGTTGCAAGGCAGAAAGGAGTAATTATTACACCAGCAGTTTGCAGAGAAGCAGAGCTATTTCCTACACATGCCTACTACCACACTAGTATTTTCCAAATTCAGTTTCTTTGTTCTAAGTACTACATCAGTAGCAGCTTTCTGAGTGAGCAGTTGGCAACTCGGTACTGGAAGCTGTAATTCTCACCTTCTAGACCACAAACCCACTCGCTTTTAGAAGCTGACAACCAACACTTTCACCCATCTTGCGGCCAAGATTTAAAACACCCCAACTGTTTGACACTGCATCTCTCAACTGGGGTCCAACCTGACATGCATATGAAAGAATATTAGTCTACAGAAGAAGGTGGTACTAAAAAGCCCAAGCCCTTCAAAAATCCCACTTTAGATTGTTTTCTAGAGTCTTCAGGCTAAAGCAAAGTGGTACTTAACATTATGCCCAACAAATGTAACATCTCTGCCAGTGCCTAGATATTTCAGTTAATTAGTCAGCACTCCCTTTAGCATTTCCATTATTAACAACACAGGCTTCTACGATAACTAATATAGCTGTTTAGCTAAAAGTGAAGAGTGCCTGCCCACTCACATCCCAGTGAAACCTCCTCTTCCTTGCAAAAGCAGGCCCTTCTCTTTAAACAAACCACATTCATATGAGGAAGAAAAATGTTTCCTCTAACAGCTTATCACTTCACTCTGAAACCATCAAAGGAACAAGGAACCAGTCTGAGGTCAGCCTGTTGGCACTGCAGGTAGCTTGCAAAACTGTGGGATCTGGAAACCATCAATCCCCTCTACAGCACACCAGCCTTTTGTGCTGCAGGCATCTTGTGCTTTACTTGGGGCTGCCAAAAAACAATACCTTTCCTCACATTAAGACTGCAATTTAGTCCACAACAGAACTACTGAGAACAAGAAGAACTGTCTCTCTGGGAAAATAGACATTATTGATTAAAAGACTGAAAGGAGGAATTTTAGTAACATGCACGACATACTAACTTCCGTCAGAAAGAACACAAAACAACTGTCCTAACACCAGTAGCACCCTACTCCCTCAGACAGAGGGCAACTACTGCAGAGCTGCTACCCAGTTTAACAAATGCAGTTGTAATCTACCATTAACATGCCAGCTGCTGGAAACACGCCATCTCTTTCCATTTGTAACCAGCACCACTACTGAAGTTTTCCTCCGGAGCAGAGGAGAGCTTGCACAGCTATGAATCCCTACAGATGCAGAAGCCTTGCATATGGGTGTACTACAGTGAAGTGGCCCAGGGAATACGATACTGGACTGAATATTTAAGAACTTCCTAGCTTTTTTCTCCCAACTCTGCAATGGGACTATAGTTTGACACTTCCCCTCTGTTTCTTCTGCCCTCCTTGGGTCTCTCACCCACCCATCACATCACCCTCAACAAGCCACTCCCTCCAGACTAAAAAATTATTATGAAATATGGTTTATAAAAACAGAAATAGTCACAACCTTTATCTGCTGGGAAATCACTACCTCTGTACCATGACAGTTACATGGCCCCAAGTAAGAACATGTGAGATGAGAAAGGTCAGTCTTAGAAAATTCCTCAGCAAAAGCACAAGAAGGCAATGTCTGTTTCTGCTTTTCCTCGCCGTGGGGCTTCAGAACACCCTGACTTGTGATGCTGCCACAATAGTTTTGAAGTAAAGAACATGAATCTTAATTTTCTTTCATTCAATCATCAAAGCACTGAAGCAGAGATCTTACATTTGAAGAAACAGATAAAGGCTTCAGATGCAGCCAGAGTAACTACAATTTCTACTCGTGCTTTGTTTTCCCATGTATTTGAGAAAATGCCTTTGACCTCAGGGTTAAAAGACAGTTATGAACAGTGCAAGGTAAATGCTACATTCTTAACTGCTGCATTTTTCACAGCATTTGTCTTAAGAAGAAACATTTGTGATTCTTTTTAAAGTTTCTTGCCAGGAAAGTAGAAAGAAGATCATGCCTATGCTTGATTTCCCTTTTTTGCCCCATTCAAAACAATACAGGATGAAAAATTTAAAGTACTGGCTGATACATAGAATAATTCACCTTGGAAAGGATCTTAGACTTCAAATTTTGACCTCAAAAGTCCCACAGACTGCTCTGTGTTCATGGCTTTTGTTAATAAAGCAAAATTTATGTTATTTACAGGCATTGGTTTTAATTCAGATGGAGAGCAAAATCGTTAAGTCTCTTAACACTGCAATATATGAACAGTTTATATATTTCATATATGTTTTCACTGCTATTATCATTTGCTCAATCTTTCTGCCAAACCAACAAGCCCAAGAGTGAAGAGGACAGTCCACACCCGATGGACCTGTACTTTCCCTGATACACTCCACTGTGGCTGCGATACTGCACTCCTCCAGGATGCTGCTTACAGGGGGAGCTCTCAGCCCTCGCTCACCCTTTGTCCCCAAGATATTAGTAGAGTTGTCAGTCACAGTTTTCCCTCTGAGGTAATGGCTTATTATTTCGAAATATCAGATTGGGAATGCAAGCGCAGAGTGCCAGAAACCTCCCAAAATCACAGAAGAAATCCACAGAAGAGAGGACATTAAACCCAGATCTGTGATGTTCAGCACTGATGGTTGGTATATCCCTGCTCAGTGTGCACACACAGGGTTAGAGACTCCAACTGTGTTCCAGTTTAGAGTGTGATTCATTCCTCCCTCTTCTCCTGTAGTGCCAGACCATCCAGTAAAAAGAATGATGAACAATCAAACCTCAGGTAGATTAAGGACTGAAAGTCTCAGACAAGCATTGGATGGATGACAGTCCTCCATCCCCTGGTAACACTTAAAAAAAGTCCCATGATGGTAAAATATCACTAGCTAAAGGTGGTGATCCTGGCCATGTTACAGTAAAGAGCAGCCTGCCTCTTGCACTGAAGACAGCACAACTTCCAGAAACAGGACACCAGCCTGCATAGAGTAGTACTTACGTCATTAATGGATACTTGTGGCATCAGGACCAAAGTTTAGTGCCCCTGCCCAAGACAGGGGGTTGGAATTAGATGACCTTAAGGTCCTTTCCAACCCTAACTATTCTATGATCCCATGTGTATATGTGTACGTACCACCAAATGAATTGGCCTGACAGTTGCTGAACAGGACATCCATCTCTAAAAACTTCACAATAATTATTCTCATCCTGGAACAATTTTAAAGCTCCTACATCCCCAGAGCACCAAACACAAAGCTTTAAATCTTTGCTCCTTTTTAACTGAAAGGAAAAAAAAAGCCAGTTATAACACACAATGCAGTCTGAATCTGAAGAGTCAGACCAAAGAACACAGCATAACGTACTCTTGTAATATCAAAGATCAAAGAGGATGAAATTAGTTTGTCTTTATTCACATTAGCCACAGCCTACTAACAATTCAGATGATGCTTTAACTAGGGTTAAGTCACCCTTGCTATGAAAAACACAGGTCATCCATTCAAGCCTTTGTTATCAGGCAGAATTATATTCCTCATTAAAACCAAGGAAAATTAAGTACTTAAACATTCCTATGAAGTGTATAGAAAGCCAGATCATGATTACTTAGGAAGCCACCTGGGTTCAGAGAGATCTCTTTTTCCAAGACATACTGCAGTGGGTTTGCTGCTTTGTTTCTGCCTGACTGATCCTTTCAATAACCAAGCAGAAGTGACCTGTACAAGGCAATAAACTCATTTCCTCAAGACTGATTACTAAAATCACAGTAAACATCTGTATTATTATGAAGCACTGAGTTTTATGGAAATTTAAATTTCACTTCTCTGGGTCCTTTAAGGCAGGTAAGTAAATATATTCCTTATTGAAGATCCAACACTGCTAGACATTCAAGAGGTCCTCTACCTGTTCTCTGAAAAAAGCAGAGGAATAAATGTCTGGTGAAGTCTTTCACAGCTCTTAGCAGCATACTATAAATCCATTTCAAAACACTTTTCTCATCTTGATGATGCTTAAGCATCTCCAGGCAATTAAATCAAGCTATTCTTAGTGCAAAGACAGCTCAAGCTTCACTGGCATTTTGATCCATCTCTCAAGTTCCTGTTGATCACCTGAAGCCCTGCAAGACAGGATCAAGAACTCTCAATATATTACTTCTCCCTTTTATCCAAACTTGGTAGTTAGGTTTAACTTTAATCTCTGTTTGCCTGTCTATCTATATTACTTCCAGATAATCAGAAGTAATGTATTTTTCACATAGAACTGATCAAGGGAAACACCACAAAGTGTTCAAAGGGCAAATGCTGCCAATATTTCTTCAGAAGACCCTACAAGTTGCAGCTCTGACAGACTAAGTTGTAGCAACACCTAATGCAAATTTCCTGAAACAGAGAATGCAGGCGTGGAGGCAGCCCCTGCAATTACTAATACATAGTGCCTCTCACCTTTATACGGTAGCTTACAAAAAACTAGGCTGCTACTGAACCAGAAGGATTTTCGTCACCCCAGCACTAACATCAAACTCAGGCTGCCAACTCCCCAAGCACATCCTGGTTAAAGGGAAGAGACAAAACCCAGCAATGCCATTTCCCATGAGGGAAACCAGACACAGTACAACAGATCAGGCAGCCTCAAATGCTCTTCTGTCTAACTGTGCCCAGGTTACCCCAGCTCCTCTACAGGTGCAGTATGATGCTGCATCTGGTATTTTTGTATTTTATTTCCTACATAGAAGTAATCAATACATCCTTTGGGATCACACACAAATAAGCAGTCTTGATTCTCTGACATTCACCTTGCTTAGCCCAAGGGGCTGCAAACTGATCAAAGCAGTTTTACATTCTTTTGAATACCAACTGGAAGAAAGTAGCTTCACTATTCAGAGGGTTCCTGGGATCATTAAGTAATTGCGTACACTTTCTCCTTACACCTTATCATTCACTTCATGGTAATACTTTCCATGCCAGTGAGCTGCCACCCTGATCCTAAGCACATTTAAAAGTGTAAGTAGATACAACATTCATTGCTAACTGTTTAACTGCAGGGTTTTGATTTTCCAGACTTGTAGCTGGAACCTAAGACACAACTGTATTTCAACTGCTTACATCTTCTTTTTCTGTTGACCAGCATCCTGAACACAGATGATGAGCGGGAGACCAACGTGCTTCATTCTTCAGGAAATTCAATTTCTCTTTTCTTTAGAAAGAATCCAACCAGATACACTATTAAATCCTTAAAAGATCAATCCTGAACTGTAAAGGTAAGCTGTATTTTAATCCCAAATACAAATCTCCAAACCATCTCAGAAGTTCAAAACAGAACCCAGACTTCAAAAATGGATTTGTAACTAGTTCCCTAAAGATTTAGAGAATATTCTGCTAGAACAACAAAACAGTTAAGCTATCTCAAACCACAGTATTACACATATGAGAGATGGATGTTTTAAAATACCCTATTCCCGCTGTCATAACTCATGCTGACTGACTCATTCTCAAAAATTAGGTATCCAGTAATTCCTGCTAGCATCCAAAAATGAAGAGCAGCGTGCCTTGTTTTAAAACCAAAATTGCTTATTTAGGGGAGGCAACAAAATATCTGAAGGTTATGCTGAAGTTTTTTGTTAGGTTTGTTTGGTTTTGTTTTTCATGGGGTTTTTTTTGGTGGTTTGTTGGGTTTGATTGTTTTTTGGGGGGAGGTGTTTTCTGTTGCTGTTTTTTAAAGAAATCTTGTCTCCTTCAGCATCTCCAGTCTGACTCTTATAATTTGAAGAGGTACACTCTTGAGCAGACATGAAAATCCCATAAAGCTTCATCTCCAATAAAAACAAAGAATAAACTAATAAATAACCCAACTGCTCAAAAAATACGTAAGAGCTGTAAAAAAGAAAGACCACATTATATTATTGGTCTGGAATGATGCATGTCAAGCTCCTGACAGAAGCTAACCTTTCAAAGTCAAATCACAAATCCCCTGGCAACACTGGTGTGTAATGGAAAGCCTGACAGGCCATTAGTGACAAGAGCATGAACAAGGTTCTAAAAAACAATGAAATGGAATTCTAAATGAATGACCATAAAAGAAAAAAAAAAAAAAAAGGCAGTATTTACCCTGGAGGGCCGCAGCCCTACAGTTTACCCCAGACTGCCATTCCCCATGTCTTGATCCTACACAGATATTCCTAAATAGCCTATGCCTGATTGCCGAAGTGGCAGTATGGGATCCCAGGGCACCCTGGAATCTCAAAATTTCTTCTGACACAAGTTATTTTCTCTTCAGCCATAATAAGGACCCTTATTTGCCTCTGCCTGTAATCCAACACAATCCTCTCTTACCATGTCAAGGTGTCCCTCCACACAAGATAGCCATTTGTCCTGCTCTCAGTCCCAACAACCAGCACAGAAACACACCAAAGGAAAAAAAAAAACAATCAAATCACAGCCTCTCTTCTGCTGAGTGACACCAACAGAAGGAAGTCTCAGCAACAAAATACATGCCACCCAGCACAGCCCTGCCAAAATGGCAATTTCCCAGCAGCAGCATTTAACTACTTTGTTCTCATTGATGCATTGCAGCTAGATGCATTGCCTTAAAAACCTGCACCCTGGCTGCAAAATTACCAGCTCCAGCCCTGCAACAAACTTACCCTCCACTGGACTTGCCTATGTCTGGTGCTCTCGAAGTACAAATAATACTCTTTGTATGAGTACTACTTGCTGAGGCCCATCCCAGAGCAGCAGCACAAGCTCTTCTCTCACACCCAGGGGTTTCTCCTACACCACCCTCTCCAAGCACTCAACAGCACATCTAGTAGAAAAAAGAAAGGGGGCTTTAAAAATCGTCTTTCCCTTCCATCTCTAAAAAAAAAAAAAGAAAAGAAAATCAATCTTATTATACTCATTTCCATTACACCTGGAATTTCTTTGCTATTTACTCATATTTCTCCAACACAAATCTGAGGTTCAATCCCCAGGGTGCACTGCTAAATCACTTTGACTTCAAAGCACTTATTTTAACTCAGATTTAAATAAACTGTTCTGATCTCACTTTGCATTTGTAATTTCTGGAACTTTTTCTGGAAAGATTCTTCCTGGCTGGAATGTTGCGATTCTTTTTTTTATTATAATGAACTTTTTTTTTTATTATGAATCATTCTCTAGACATCTTTTTGTTCTACTATTTATAAGTCATATTATTATCTTCTTTTTGCTTCAGTATTTATTCATTTTTTCATTGAACATTTCACATTCATTAGCTGCAAAGCATTTCATAAATGGGACCACAGAACTTGTACAAGCACTAAGGAACAACCAATAACACTGTATTTTAAGCTATAATTAAATCCTTCTAAAAGTCTTGCATGAAATTAATTTTTTCAACACATCTGTATATTAAACTATCTCATTATAGGTGACATTACCAGGAGTTAGTGAATTTGGTTGTGCATGTCCCTCAAGTTTTTGTTAGCATAGATGTGATTTGTCATTACTGCTTTTCACACTTGAGAAAAAAGGCAAAGCTTCTCAGCTTTGGTACTTTCTCACCTTTGACTGTACAAGTCACTGAACTCCAAGATGACCCACAAATTAAGAAAATGTTTTGATTCGGCACGAAAGCTACTTCTGTCAAACCAGTTCTGTACTGCTGCGAATTCACAGCAGACAATTCCACTTACTGAGTGGCTACAATTTCTTCAAAGTTTCAGAAGCAAATATATATAATCCTTCTTGAATATTATAATTCTATTAAAGTTACTACAATATGACGGAATTAAGGCATGAATCTAGTACTTTCAAATCCAAAATACTCATTCTTCTTTTTAATTCTTCATTTTAACCTCTTTTGCTCTCCAAAATTTTTCTTCCGCCATTCTTCTACCCATATTTACCCAACGGGGTCTTTATGTTTCCAGCATATTTTCACAACGCTCACATTCACAAGCACTTACTGTATGCCACCTCACCTTTCCTCCTCTCAAGAAAGCTAGACACCTATTTATTTCCAGGATTTATTCATCGAGATAATTTGGCACATGAATCATCCCACTGTCTTTACTCACATGACAAGCCCTGAGGTGCCCTGCTGTGCAAACAAGTCCAAACAATCCTCTGGCTCTGAGGATGAACATCATTCCTTCTGCTGTCCCTATGCCAAGCACACCCTTCTCTGCCCTCCTCTAACACCACAAAAAAAACAAGTAGCAGAAAAACTTAATTACTGATAAGACTTTAAGGCCTTTTGCAGGGTCCAGCCCCTCCACTGGCACCTACATTCATCACCATTACTAACAGTGCTTGGTGGCAGCAGTTTGTGACTGCTTGTTTACTCAGACTTCCGGCAGCCTATGGGGAAGCCACCTGCTTCTCAGGATCCTTGTCTTTTCACGTGGCTACACATGCCCATTGCTGATCAGTCACAATTCAAGACATTACACAGATCTACCTATTCATTTCTTCTTACTCATTATAATTAATATTCACAAAGTCACATCTCCAACCAAGCACACTGTGCTACATCAACAGCAGGGCAATTAGGAAAACAGGGAAATTAAGCATCTGACAACATTACACAGTAGTTTCAGACAACACTGAAAATAAAACCCCCAGTTCAAGGCTGTGGCCAAAAAGATAACTTCAGAACCTTACTCACAGCCTGGCTGAGGAGACAGAGCAAGTCAGCTGTTTCCCCAGAAGGAGAACAATTTTTCCAGAGAAACGTTTTAACAAACAGCATTTTGGAGTGAGCTCTGCACACACCACCATTGTAATACTCTATACAAGTGGATGACACTCACAGCCAGCTGAGGCTTCTCAGGAAGGCATCATCCTTCCCCTCAAGCAGTGTGGTAAGGAGTCACTCGTGAGTCATTATTTTTAAGCACGATGTCAGATTTGCTGTATTTTCTACCTTACATGAACAGGACAAAATGGAAGATCCCACACAAGGAGGTTTACATTTTTGGACAATACTTGCCCAAATGCTCATATGATATTCCTGAAATAAAGCAATTCCTCTCACCAAAACCCAGTGTCAGCAAAAATAGCAGCTTCCTCCTTAGGCTGGGGAGTAGGAGCTCACGGAAAGGCAATATACAAAAGGAGAGAGGCTGTCCAAATTATGTCCCAGTGGCTCCCATTTTATTGTTGAGGGGTTAACAGCACTCGGAGAAAACCCAGAATTCAACATCATTGCCAGCTGATATCAAGAGACTCACAACAAGTTTAAGTTACTGACACAGCTGAAATGGATTTAGGTACCACAAAAAGAAACACCACTAATACAAACCCAGCTGTAGGTAAACTCATCCTGCAACCCAACAGGTGGGTCCATTTTGAGTAACAGCACCCAGGCACAAAAAGCAGACAAAACCTCTGTGTTAACCACCTGAACCCACATGGGACTATGTCTACTTTCTCAAGTACTGAACTCAAGGAAAAGCCCGCACCTCTGCTGTGCTGCTGGTGCCCAGCATATTCCAGAACAGCCCAAGCTATTCTGTGTTGCATACCCTGCAACAGCATTCATTAGTGCAACCTAGACATGCATAAATTTAAGCTGTAGGATTACACCTGATAACCTTCTGTTTATCTCTGAACTATATATTGTTCATCACTTCAGAAGCTCAATGTTTTCTTAAGAGAAGTACTTAAATCATTTACTTCCCCATAAATAAATTACAGAATAGAGAAAAGGAATACACACTGTTAGTGACAATGTTATATATCAGGTAACATGCCACACACAATGAAATTAAGATCTTGGAAAACCCTTCAATGTACAAAAGCAGATATTTATAGCACAGAGAGACTGTCTGCTGGGCCTTAAGGAAGCTTCTCAGTGTGTTCCACCCAAACTTCAGGTAAAAATATATACAGATTTAAAAAAGCTGGTCAGATACTGTGATAATTTGCATATTCTTATGACAGCCTCAGTTTGCAACCTCTATTCCTACAAATGGTCCCACTTTGTGACTGCAGTGCTTGGGGATTAGCAAGAGGAGTGTCAGCAGGAACAGATATTCTGCAGCTATGCTCAGAAACGGCCAGCATGGAACAGATTCTACCCGATTTAAAATCGCCACAGTTAAAGATATCACATCCACAGCTGCCTAAGGCAGGGAGAGCAATGGCACTTTTCTACCCACAGGACACTGCACTCGTGGGAAAGGCACCATGGCTTGGCAAACTACAGTGCCCTCAGCTGAAAGTTCATCTCCATTCCCTGGATATAAAAACTGAGCAGTCAAGGCACTCCTGTGGTGACACATAATCTATTTCCACACAGGTACAGACATACACAGGCAACTCTCCACAGCCAGCATCAGCCCATCAGTGCAATTTGCTAAGCGATTCTCCTGAAGTTTTCCTTTCAAGCCTTCATCTGGTAGAAGCGCAGTAATGTCCCATTACTTGTGTGATTATCCCCAAGCTACACAGCAAGACTTCTCGTGATGAGCTACTGTGGATGTGTGTTCAAAGGCAAGCCAAGAGGAAGCATTTCAATGCTCTTACGAGCCACCACAGCTTTTCCCTTGCCCAATTTTAGTAAAAGAAACCAATGGTGGTATTTCTCTTCCTGTGAGCCTTTATCTTCATTCAACATGATATGGCCAAACATGAGCCAACAACAGCTTTTCAATGAATACAATCTCACAGGCATTTAGATTTTGTGGCTTTTTTTTTCTGTTCTGTTTACAGTTTCTTTGCCATAACACTTTATTTGGCCATGTAACATTATTACACTACATAAAGCCTGGAGATCCAAATACATTGGAAAAAAGAAGCATAAACAGGAAAGACTCATCGCTTCTCTTTGAGCAAGCTTCTTTACATACAAGGCAAAAATAAGGAAGGGAGAGCCCATTCCTCCCCTGGGAGACCACAGTAAGCACTGGCAGACAGACTGATACATAAAGGTCACACAGACAACCAGAAAGATTTCCCATGCCAATCAACATCACAAAGACAGTAAACCTGGGACAAACACTCATTCTGAGTGTTAAGGAAGACTCAGAAATGGAAACTTTTGGGACCTTAAAATGAGCTGAAGAAGGAAGAGACAAATACTTTAGGGAAGAAACAAGAGAAGTACTGCACATCAGTACTTGTAATTTCAAATCCTGACCCTGCCAGGACTTCTGGGCATTCATCCCCTTAGAGCACAGGTTCAGTCCCGGATATACAAAAGTTTTGAATAAGGTATAAATAATTTCTCACATCAAAAACTTCTGCCTGTGATCTCTTATTGCACATAAACCCAAATGATTACTATTCATTAGCCCAGACAGAAGAGTCCCCTGACGCGAAGGATTTTTGGTTAAGAGAACTGTTGTTCCACTCTGTCACCTAAAGTCAGCTGAATTTCAACTTCAAACTTTCATTTCGCAATACGTAAGCTTTGCCAAAAACTAAATAAAGACGTGCCCTGTAAGATCTGCATCAATCGAGACATAAACAGGACAGCCAAAAAGCCGAAGAAAACCTCCACGATTAAGAAAATTAATAGATCACCAAAAGCCACCACATTCATCATGCGCTTACTAGACCGCGGCAAGCGGCGTGAAGTCATATACACAAGAGAAGGGAGGCGTTTGACTTAGAAGAGGAAAAAGCCTACAGGGATCATTTGAGAGCCATGCGAGCATATGCACTAGAGAGAGTAGCACAAAATCTGTTCTGCCTGTATCCTAAAACACATGATACATAATTTAAGCTTAAAATAAACGATCAGCTCCTGTGTGTAGTGCCTCCTGACCATTTATCTCCAAGGGCATTTCAGACAACGGAGCAGAAACCACTGCTGCCTCCGGTTCCCGGGGACTTCGAGGAAAAGGGGCCCATCCCCACGGCAGCAGCACAGCCCGGCAGCACACAACAGGTTCCCAGGCCTCTGCCTCCCGTTGCACACGACGAACCAGGCGCCGGCCGGCCCCAGCCCGCAGCCATGAAGGAGCAGAGGGGTCTCCTCTGCTGCCACGTACCGCCCGGTCCCGGGGCGCCGCGGCCGCCACCCGCACGCATCCCGGCCCCGGCTGCAGACTCACCGAGGCCGCTGATCTCCTGGCGGAGGCCGGCGCGGCTCCGTTCCTCCGCTATCGCCCGCAGCATCTGCTGCAGGGAGCGGTCCAGGTCGCCGTTGGCCTCCTCGTCCCTCGGCCCGGGGCGGCCGCCGCTCCTGGCAGAGGCCATGCTGCCGATGATCTCATGTCAGGCCGCCCCGCGGAGGCAGCCACGGCACCGGGTGCTGCCGCCCCCACCGCCTGCACGGCTCCCCCGGCTGCGGCGGGCGGAGCCGGGGGCCGCCCGGTGGCAACAGCGAGAAGCCCTCCCTGCCCCTCTACCTGCAGGCGGGTGAGGGACGCGGAGCCCCGGGGTCGCCCCTCAGAAAGTTCCCGGGCACCGCCTGCAGCCCACAGGGACGAGGCAGCCGTTCCCACAAGCGCTGCCCGGCCGCGCTCCGCCGCTTCCTGCCACAGCAGGCACAGGGGCGGTGCTGCTGGCTCCTCGTACCGCCTCCAGGCCGTGCCGGGGCGGAGCCAACGGCCGGCGGCCGTGCCCCCATGGCTGGTGCTCTGCCGTTCTCGGGGAGTGTTACCCGGCAGTGGCTGGGTATGATTGACTGGTTTAAGCTGGAAAGGACCTTAAACATCACCCAGTTGCAACTGCTGCCAGAAGGTACTCCCAACACATTCTTACCCATTCATCCCTCTCACCACATCCTATACATTTGCCCCCAGACTCCTGCCACCGAGGGCGGAGCTCTCTGCTTACCCCACTGACATCGAATCTTCTGAGCTGCTGCTTCCTTCTTGCTCACCTACTCCCTGCCAGCTGTAACCACACATGTACAGCACTACGGGGGCAAAACCCAACCTAAGGCATCCTTTGAAGTATCTACCCAGAGCTGGGTCACCTCTCCCTTAGCATCAGCACATTTGATAGTAACGTGTAATGTAAATCAGGAATGAGTGATCCCAAGGTATAACCCAGCTTGAGCTGCAGAGACTGGCCCCCAAGCCCTGCTGCTGCTGGTGATTGTCCCCAGCAGATACCAACAACAGCCAAAGCTTCCTCAGCTCGTAAATTCAGGATTTGCTAATCCACAGATGGAGAGCAACACAACTGCCTGCCAGTCCTTCTGTGTGAATAACTTGCTCGACATTTTTTTGTTTACAATATCACCTTATGCTCTCCTCCATTCCTAAAATATAGTTAAGGCTTTTGCAGCCTTTTACTCTCTCTGAAGTCCTACTTGAAACTTAGTGGGCCTTGAAGGAGGTGGTGGGAAGGAGAGAAAGGCACAAATGGCCCAAGATTTGAGTTGACATGATCTTACAGATGAGCTTTCTGCTACAGCTAAATAAAGTGTTAAAATGCTGCATGATTATTCTTCAAAATAGCAAACATTTACCCCATGTTTCCAGTTTCAGTTTCATGTCAGCTTCTCACACCAATAAACTAACAATCAGACACCTGCTGGATGCTATTTACAACCATACACTAATTTCCCTTTAAAGGGGTATAGACAAGAGCATTTTCTGTGCCAGGCTGAATGGGACACATCAGAAAAATTTGAAGTTAGCCCAGCATTTTTCTAGTAAAATATCTACTTCTTTACAGAGCACTGGAAAGTGTGGGTACACAATCATATGAGTTGAGCATCTCTTCCATTGTTCACTCTGATAGTTTTCTTTCTTGGACAGAATGATGTTTTGCAGTCACACACTGGCCTTGTAAAAGCATGCTTTAGAGTTATTTATCCTATGGGCTTACAAAGGGGAAGAGTATCAGAAGACTGTACTATACTGTTAGTCTCCAAGTTTTCCATGACATTGCCAAGATACAACACTTAAGACACGAGGAAGGAATCTCTCTGCTGCAAGAGGAAGTCATTATCTTATTTACCTCACATCACCTAAGGATTGGGCGTTTTTCCCCAGTAGATTATCTCTTGATCCAACACCACTATCATGTAAGGGGTACAAGGAAATACTCAGCACCTGTAGTGCCACCAGCCTGTGGACAACCCTGCAGCAAGTTCTCCAATGCCTCCAACAGTTCAGCATCTCTGCTGAGCCTTGAAATCTCCCCCTAAAGTTCCAGCATCCCTGCTTAAAAAAAAACAATTAAGCAAACTTGCTGCTGCCCCATCCAGACCTTTGGGGTAATGAAATGCTATTCCTGTCCCTATTCAGTTCCTAGCCTGACCTTCCACTCTCTCCAGCTTCTACCAAAACAGGCCCATAAATAAAATCTTCAGTTGTTTTTTCCTCATAGGCCTCCCTAGCCAAGCACACCTCCTAGTAGGTCACAGCTCTTGATCAGGAGAAGGGTAAGGTCTATTTTCTTAAAGGGAATATTAAGTACCCCTAGGATCAGTTAGAAACCTGAAATGTTAATTGATTTTGGTTTTTAAAAATCCCATGGTACTTTTTAAAAGAACAAACACCTCTGTCTAACTGAACTCTGGTGGAGTTCTGATGGAGAGGAGGCAGCGTGCTCTTGCAGCCCAGAAAGCCAAATGTATCCTGGGCTGCATCAAGAGGAGTGTGATCAGAAGGTCAAGGGAGTTGATCCTGCCCCTCTACTCTGCTCTAGTGAGACTCACTTGAAGTATTGTGTGCAGTTCTGGTGTCCTCAACAAAAAAAGGACATGGAACTGTTGGAACGAGTCCAGAGGAGGGCCATGAGGATGATCAGGGAACTGGAGCACCTCCCCAGTGAAGCTAGGATGATAGAATTGGGGCTGTTCAGCCTGGAGAAGAGAAGGCTGCGTGGAGACCTCATAGCCGCCTTCCAGTATCTGAAGGGGTCCTATAGGGATGCTGGGGAGGGACTCTTCATGAGAGACTGTAGTGAGAGGACAAGGGGCAATGGATTCAGACTTAAACAAGGGAAGTTTAGATTGGATATAAGGAAGCAATTCTTTACTGTAAGAGGGATGAGGCACTGGAATGGGTTGCCCAGGGAAGTTGTGAATGCTCCATCTCTGGCAGTGTTCAAGGCTGGGTTGGACATAGCCTTGGGTGTCATGGTTTAGTGGGAGGTGTCCCTGCCCATGGCAGGGGGGCTGGAACTAGATGATCTTAAGGTCCTTTCCAACCCTAACTATTCTATGATTCTATGTCTGCATTTTATATTTATATATTGTTCCTAAAGGTCTTTGCTGACACTAAGCATCATGTTATCACTATTATGAGTACCAGGAGTCCCATCCTACAATGTATGCTCTCACTTAACTCAATTACACACAAAGTAATAAATTCTCTATCTTGCAACGGAATAATGAGTGTTAGGGCCATGGGAACACTAATTGGCTTTAATGGCCCTGACCATCCTCATCTGGGGCCTCCACACACATGCACAGGCTGGGGACTCTTTAATCTCAGCCTTGAGACTCTACCTCACTTATGATGAAAGCATGTTGTTGGTCTTTGGTTCTGTCCCAGTTGTGTCTATGTCTGATTATGGATGCTGTTGATCTGGAGCATAGGCTGCAGGATGACTTTTCAGCCATGAATTTCCCTCATGACTGTGGAGGCACTTTTTGACCTAGGCTCTGATTTACCATGTTCCCTTACTTAGATTCTGTAGTGCTGAGCTGTGGTCCCAAAGGCCCTGTTAACCTGGAAGTCTCTCCCAGTTCCCTGGCCCGTGGGGAGTTTTCAGCCTGCACAGTGCCGACAACAGATCCCTGGGCTTTCTTACACAATAATGCACTTTTTGCCCTGATATAAGATATGTACATTAATCAACAAGATGATTAGGTCAGATTGGACAGAGGATAGCCCGAACTCATATTTTTAACTTAGTATGTCTGACCTATACAGCAGAAACCTAAACCAATACAAAAACTAAGGGTGGTGAGGCACTGGAATGGGTTGCCCAGGGAAGTTGTGAATGCTCCATCACTGGCGGTGTTCAAGGCGGGGTTGGACAGAGCCTTGGGTGACATGGTTTAGTGGGAGGTGTCCCTGCCCATAGCAGGGGGGTTGGAACTAGATGATCTTAAGGTCCTTTCCAACCCTAACTATTCTATGATTCGATGATTCATTGTAAGCAAGTGACTTGATGTTGAAAAGAATGTCTTTTGAATTAGTCAAGCTTTGCTACCCGTACATAAGTCAAGCAAGTTACTTATATAAGGCTATATTTTCCTTACTATGTTTATTTTCACCACAGCTGATAGTGGCAGCTTGCAGTGCACGTGGTGTGTGTATATTTAATGAATTTGTATGTTAGCAAATATATGGTTATTTGATGCATTTGAATGTATATCTAACCGATAAGCCCCCATGATAATACCTTACAGTACTGACCCTGTCAAAACTTGTGTAGCTACTTATAGCCTGTCAGAGATCATCATTACTTACGTGCTTCAAGTTCTGTATGTGCATAAGCTTTTGCAGAAATAGACTTTGTAATTCTGAAGCTTTGAAAGTTGCATTCAACCTACTAACAGCATGCAAAGTAGCCTCATTTTTAATGTCTTTCTTTGTTGATAATAATGAATTCAGATTTATAATGGCTACATGTTGCAAATGAACATTATATACACTTTAAAGGGCATGAAATGCAGCTTAGTGCTGAAGAGATTAAGCAATTTGCTTAAAAATCCTAATTATATTTTAGTCATAAATTAGGGTATCTCCATCTTCAGCAGCCTGCTGCTTTCTGCTTAAGGCATACTCATGGGTCAGTGGGCCATCCAGGGAGTTTATATGCAAAAAATTACTTCTGCAATCTCTACTTAATTGCCTCCTTAACTGCATCAAGGCATTTGGATTCAGAACACAGCAGGTTTGGGCTTCACATTATAAACTGTGTTAAACTGATCAGCTTGAAAGATAATTCAGAGTGACTTCTGGAACTCTCCAGTGCTCAGTACAGGACTAATTCTGCTGCAAGTATTAAACCTACAATTAAATATTCTACAAGTTATAGCCATATAATATTGTGAGATTTTTCAGCTGAAAATACCCTTTATAATTACTTCTCTGAATGCACAGCAGGGTACATAAGATCTTGTGTTTATGAAGTTAGAGCCGTTCTACCTATTTAGCTTTCTTTTGTCCTTCCCCCCTTTGTGTTATTTTTGTCATCAATATCACTACTTTCATCAGTTAATTGCCACAGGATATGCTGAATGGGAGCTGGAGATGCTCAGCCTTGCGTTGTAGGAGTGGAATCATATGTCTGAACTTACATGGATCATTTTCAGTCCAGCCTGATCCCTCTATCCCGCAGCCCAAACCACTGAGTGTTCTGCACCTGAGCCTTTTATCCTAGCCTGCTGCTGTGCTGTTCCTGAGAGTGTAATTATCTTAATAAGACTGGGACATGAACTGTAGCCTTTGTGATAACAAGCTCCTGGGTTTTATAAGCCACTTGTACAGAATCCATGTTTCATTGTTTTCCTTGAGATGTTTCTGGTACAGTAAAAGTACAGCTCACCACTTATGAACCCACCCCAAGCCCTCCATCAGCTCAGTGCGTTTGGAGTCAAAGTAGGAAATAACTATTTTTTCCTATGAGGAAATGGGGCAGCCCCTTGGTAAATGCAAGCCCCGTGTGGGAAGGAAGCTCCTGCCAGTCTAGGTATGGCTTTGTATTCAGGGTACAGGATATTGATGAGAAAAATGAACTGTCTGTGAAGTTTGCTAAGACAGCAGAGCAATGTGGAGCTTCCACAGACTAAGTATCTGCTGGGAAGTTTGTCCAAAGCAGTGACAAGCTTAGAATTGCTTTCCACTCCAGTATTACTTGATGCTAATATATTGCTAAGTTCCTTAAGTTCAAGGAACTTTAAGTGTTCACCTTATTTATGTCTTTATGCATCTGTGCTCTTCAGCCCGTATATATGTTGCAGGCTTTGAATGCCCAGGCAGTAATAATAAATAAAAGTTCACTACCTCTTAGGGACACGGGATTTCTGATCTGTAAATGTGTAAAAGAGTGCTTGAGTATGACCTATGTCCTCTGAGCTGATGATATGTCTGGCTAAAGAGAACTGAGTGCTGAGTGTGCAGTGGTTCAGCAAGATGAGTCAGTGTTGTGAACTGACCTTGTGTGACACCGAGCTGTACCAATCTGGCTGCTACGGGAATCTTGCACGTTTGCTGTCCACTTCGGATGATGCTGAAGGCTTGTGCAAGATCTGTTTGTAGCCACAAAGAACAAGTTTCAGCATGCTTAAAGAAAACATTAAATCCTAACACACAGTAATAGAGAGTATAAAAGAAATTACTTCAGAAAAAAATATCAAATAATTCAAAATTTATAAAGAATGCAACGATTAACTTGATTCTTTTGGGAAAAGAGGTGCAATAACTTTCCAAAAAGCATCTGAATTTTCAGCAGTAATTTATAAATAATTACATTGGAATTTGGAAATGAGTATTTAAACTCGTGAATTTTGTATAGACTTCTAGAAAAGCGAGCAAAAAATCAAATTTGAAAATGAGTAACTATTGTATGAATGCAACTAGTAGTGATTGAATCTTTTACTTTTAGAAATATCTAACAAAATGGATATTTGAAAAGCTTACAATTTCTGTAACAGAATCATATTTTTCTGTTACTGTTTTTAATGTTATGTTGATTATACTAAATTGTGCAATTATGTTAGTATGTCAGTATTTATTTTATTGAACATTAGTCAGTATTTTAGATAAGTGGCAAAAATAACAAAGAACTTGTGAGCAGAGAGCAAAAAGAATCACACTCGCCAGCAGACTTGGAGCTGCTCTAATAAATGGCATAAGCAGCACCTGTAGATAAAGAACTTGGTACGGTGGGTTTTCTTTAGAATCATAGTTTAAGCAAACATTCCAAGTGGGTCAACTACATTCAAGACAGTTCAGGTAACACTCTACCTCTGGGACAATGGAATTTTTTGAAGATGGGTCTCCAACTGCTATGGTGTATCTGTGATTTTAAGTATCTTACTTATGACAACATGATTAAGGTATTAAGCCCACTCAGTTGTCTCCACAAGATTTTCCCTCCACAAGATTTTCTTTTCCACCAGTGGTTAACTGAGAAAATGCAGTTAGCTAGGGTAGCTATAGCCTTAAGCCGTGAAAATGGTCTGTATTTTTTAGTGGCTTACAAAGCATTTATTAGTACCCTGAGTGATGACTACTTCTGAGAGCTCTTAGGCACGCTCCTTCCAATAAATGCTTATATAAATCATGGGATCTACTCTTGCAGAAAATTATAGAAATTATACCCATATGTATTTCTTAAACTGGTACCCATCTAGTGGGTTCACAACAATTAATGATCACTTCAAATCATCCTAAATTTTGTTCATCCGTGTCCTGGGTTCAGCAGCAACAGTCATTTTTTAATCCTTCATAGTGGTTGGTGCAGTGCTGTGTTTACAACTTTTAGCCTGGGAACAGCACTGATAACACCAGTGTTTATAGTTACAGTTTAGAATGTTTTGGTTTGACCAAGGACTTTCTG
>JASSUY010012764.1:11210-27761 GCA_032466535.1 Forpus xanthops | reverse complement strand
CCCAGGCACAGCTACAGGTTGGGCAGAGAACAGATTCAGAGCAGCCCTGAGGAGAAGGACTTGGGGGTGTTGGTCAACAAGAAAATGAACATGAGCCAGTAATGTGCTCTTGCAGCCCAGAAAGCCAACTGTATCCTGGACTGCATCAAAAGGAGTGTGACCAGCAGGTCGAGGGAGGTGATCTTGCCCTTCTACTCTGTTCTCATGAGACCTCACCTGGAGTATTGTGTGCAATTCCAGTGTCCTCAACATAAAAAGGACATGGAACTGTTGGAACAAGTCCAGAGGAGGCCCACAAGGATGATCAAGGGATTGGAGCACCTCCCATATGAAGACAGGTTGAGAAAGTTGGGTCTGCTCATCCTGGAGAAGAGAAGGCTGAGTGGAGACCTCATAGCAGCCTGCCAATATCTGAAGGGGGCCTATAGGGATGCTGAGGGTAGACTCCTCATTCGGGACTATAGCAGTAGGACAAAGGGTAATGGGCTAAAACTTAAACAGGGAAAGTTTAGATTAGATATATGGAAGAAATTCTTTACTGTAAGGGTGGTGAGGCACTGGACTGTGTTGCCCAGGGATGTTGTGAATGCTCCATTGCTGGTGGTGTCCAAGGCCAGGTTGGACAGAGCCTTGGGTGGCATAATTTAGTGGGAGGTGTCCCTGCCTCTGGCAGGGGGGTTGGAACTAGATGATCTTAAGGTCCTTTCCAACCCTAACTATTCTTCTAAAAATATGTTAAATGCTTTCCAAATATTAGTTTCCCATGCAAGCAATTGGTATAAGTTGCCACAGAGATGTTCTCTTGCCAGTGAGAAGGGAAACAGTATATAGTGCTGACAACAGAAGTAGTATTCTAAGAAATCTATTCTCTTGGACAAGATGCAGTCCAAATGGGAAAGCTTGAAAAAGCATTATTTTAGCTACAAGAACTCCTGACTATTCCCCTCTTCCAGCAAGTCAATATGTGAAAATGACACTTAAATACAAGGGATTTATCACCAGTGAGAAAAGGTGTACTCTGCACTACTCAGAGTTAAAGTACATGCAACATTTCTAGCAATCAAGCTTTGGTATTTCAATGAGGATAAAAGGAGAAGAATGGCAAATGCCTACAATTTAAGTATACTGTCTCATGACAAAATTTCACAATGCTGCAGTGATATGTGACAATACAAATGTACCCACTTAGCATTCAGGACTCTCCTTGCAGTAAATTCAGCTCTATCAAAAAGTAACTGGGAGGGAGACTGAGGGATGGGATACAACATCTACCAAAAAACATCCAGTTTTTCCTGTTAAATTTGAAGCATAACAGTCTGTTCCATGACATGCCTTCCTCCAAAACCAGCAGTGATTACACTACTCAACTCCCACATGCCCCCCAGCTTGACTTTTTGTGACTTAGAACATTATATATTCTCAGTCCTGAGGAATGAACCAAAGTTTGTCGAGTCAAGAGAACTCTTGCAATTGCCCAGAACCCAAACTACAGAACATGATTATCTACAGAGGCAGGCAACCTGAGTGTCTTGTAACATTAAATCTTCTTTAAAGCCAAACATGACAGATTTTTTTTTTTTAGGAACTCTGAAATCCACAGCTTTCCACAGTTTTGGAAATATGCTGCAAGTCACAGCAGTGATAATCTGCCAATTACAAGGCATGTGTGAGCAAGACTTTTTTTGTCTTCCAGACAAAAAAAGAAGATCATACAGCCTATTTTTTTAGTGGGGATGAAGCAGGGGAAGTGTTACGATTGCAGCTGATGCAGAAGTGGAAGCTGCAACTCTCTTGGAGATTGTACTGACTGTGTAGCCTATCGTGCCATTATAGGATGCTACTGTACTACAGTTAGTATTCCATTTCGGGTTTTTTCCTGAATGAGACAAACCCAAAGCTCTGGCTTGCTGTACTTAACAAAAAGTCTTGTAACACATCTTGCAAAATTCCACCCAAGTTCCAATTCAGCTCAACATCCAGCTTATCAGAACTTTCTAAATAACTACTCAGAGGGTATTCTTGAATAATACTGCTTTTCTTCACATCTTCTGTGATACTTAGTTTTGAGATTTATCGTATTCCTATTGCCCAATCATGATTTATTTTATATATAAAAGATGACACATAGTGAAAGTAAGCTGGTATCACAATCATTTCAAGTAGCTTCATCTGTAAGGAAATCTTTGAAATATGATGGGGGTGTTAATAGAAAATCTAACAACCTAATGACCTAAATTTCACTAAACCCAGGAAAGGACGTATCAGTACTATAGGGTAAGATATACTGTACTCTAAAGGCTTGTCTTCATTATGCTGAAGAATCATATCTGGCTGGTGTATTTATTTTGTAATGTTTAACTATAATAGAAAAATAGATGAAGTTCAAATGAAAACACTGTTTAGACTATGTCAACAGAGTGTAAAGCTAAATGAAGTGAGTCCGTATTTACTATAAAAACATTGCTAACAGTAAAGTTACTAATGGTTATCTGTCAAGAACACAACATGAAATAATTGTGCATGTTAAGAACTCTATTAAAGCAGCAGACACACAAAGTTCAGTGTAATTTTTTGAATCTGCAGAGCAGCATCACACAGTGCACTTTACAGTTTTTTTATCATTAGCGTAAATAATTAATAAAAAGACAAACAACAAAACCAACCAAAAACAGCAAAGGAAGTCTCCAGCTCACATTTTCTAAATTGCAAGTCACCACAGGGCTTTCCACTAAGACAGCCAACTCTCAGTTTACACTTACTAGCAAAAGGAAATCAAACTAAAGTATCTGGTATACTGGAACAAATGCTCTGTTATTAAGGGAAGGATTCAAAAAACTAGAACAAATGACACTGCCCTGAAAACTATAAGCCTTTTAGACTCAGTTCATAGACTTATGCATTATTCTACAGTAGACTGAAGTTTTATATTCATCTCAGCAAATCAATCCACTAATAGGCATCAGTCATCAACACTGAAGTAAAATCTGTCATTTGAAAGAGTTTTTATGTGATTGAAGACTCACACACAGTCATAAGTATGACAGAATAGCTTCTCTATTAAAATGTTTTATCTAGAAAAGAACTGTTCATCCTAATTGCCTGAAATACTCTTTGAACACTATTACTGCAAGGCTACTTCACTACATAGCACTTCAGTACATAGCCACTTGACTTATATCTTGAGATCCAGCACAACCACATCAAATCTTGTTAGAATATCTTCTCACACATACTTTCACCAAGAGACCAAAACAATAAAGCTGACTGTCATTTTTACTACCAGTTGCTTAGTTAATTCGATACTGAAACTTACTGGAATGATAAGAGCTTCATGCAATCAGCCATTTCTATCAATCTTTCTTTTTACTGCACTAACAGAACTAATCCTACTAACCACATCAGTTGAAATAGGTCGGCAGGTCTGGATGGAAGCTACTCTCACACACCAAGCCCAACCTCTCACTGCAGAATATGCAGTGGCAGGGGCTCCTTTAAGCAGCGCTGTGCAGCTCTGGCCCAGCTCCAACACTGACCATATGTCAAGCTGCCAGATAAGAAGCACAAGACAAACATCTAAAAACAACTGTATAGTGCCCAGGCCACCATGCAGCGAGGGTTTCTAGGCCTACCTCATTACTCATATCAGAGCCAATTTTAAACACACCAAAAGTAAACACACCTGACCAAAAAAAAAGTCAGCCACAAAACAAACCAAAACCATAACAAGCACAAGATCATTATTCAAAAGGCTGTGCTATGATAAACTCTACTTTAGGAAGTCTTCACTGAATATCATAATTGATCACTAGAAGCACAGTCAGAAGATTAATAGCTTGTCCCTGTAACAAATCCCCTTCTCCATTATATTCACAGTGTGCTAACAATTCACGATAAAAAAAGAATCAAACATAGCAGCAACAGATAAAAGGCTATTGATTTAATACCTTAAATGGAGGGGGATTTGATTTTTACCCTGTATCTATTAATGCATCATAGGATTCATCAGTTTTTACAATCACTTCTGTTACCAGGAAGTATGTCATATCAATTCCCTGTACATAGGCAAACATGTTGTCTATCATAACATCATATCTATCATCTTCCAAAATTACTAAGTAATCAGCATAAAGGAATAGCTAAAAATTATTCCAGCAAATTATGAAATTTCCATAATTTCATATAAGCTATTTCCATATTCCAAATTAATAAAATCCACATGAACTTACCTACAGTTTGGAGGAGGGTCTAATGTAATTTCTGCAAGTTCTTTCTGAATCCTTAAAAGAAAAAAAAAATTGGGATTTATTTTTTCCATAAAGCTTTAATTCTTTCAACTTCACGAACATTTCTACACTACCAATAATAACAAAATGTAATTGTTGCAATTTCTGATGGAAAGCTGGTGTTGTACGTTTTCAAACTGCTCAAGTAAATGTGGAAGTAAAAATCAAATATTTTCTGAAAAATGATCTTCCAATCTGCGACAAGTTATGCCATGACTAGCTACCAACAAAATCATGCCTTTTCTATAGGTCAAGGTTCTCAGCTCATTTGCTCACATAACAACTAATGTCTCATTACTCTTCTGTATTTCCCCTCTGCCTATGTGTCTCATAGCTCTTACTCTCCACAATATTTAGTTTTTTAATGCATCTCATATTGGCAGGGCACAAAAACTAGCCAAACTTGATCGGACAGTTATCTCTCACGCTCAAAAAAAGAGCCCATCTGAACCTCCTCCTAGGGGGATGCTATCAGGTCTCCCCAAAGCCAGTCCTCAAAGCGAAATGCTCCAGCTCCATGGCAAGATTGCAGACATGCTGCTGGACTTGCTCCAGCGTGTGCCTTCTTTGAACTGGGGTGCCCAAAACCAAGTAGATGTTATTACAGATGCAGTCTAATGAGAGCTAAGTAAAGGGAAATAAACCACTTTCCTCTCCCCACTGACAATCCTCCTGTTAAGACATCCCAGGAGGCAGTTAGCCTTTGTTGCTGCCTCACCATCAGTTTGCCAGGGTCCCCTCCCATCCTCATCAGCAGAGCTGCTCCCCAGTCTGTACCGTTACCTGGGGTTAGTCCTTCCCAAATCCCAAGTGTGATATTACATTTGTCCTTGCTGATTTTCATGAGTTGCTTATCAACCCTCTCTTGCTGTCTGCTGAGGTCTCTCTGAGCAGTAGCCCTGCATATACAAAATGCTCCCCCCCGCTTGCTATCTGCAAAATACACTCTGCTATATCCTCCAGGTCACTGATGAAGACATGATGCTGAGCAGGTCCAGTAGAGACCCTGGCAGTACTGCACTCATTAGAGGTATCCTGCTGGAACTCTCCCTCCAGGCAGAGCAACTTCTTTCTTAAGAATTTCTGAATATTCCTAGGCTGATGCTGACATGCCTGAAATCCTGATCTCTGCCACATGTGCAATGTGAGTTCTTTTCCCTTATAACAGCATCTGCATGAGAGCCAGTATCTCGCCCTCTGAAGGAATTTAAACATGCAGACTAGGCGTTTACAGAGTTCCCAAAGGAACTTGTAGTTTACACTTCCCGAGGACTTGCCAGAGTATGATGCCATAAGCAGGACTGTGACGGTCACCTTCCCTATACACTATGCACAAGGCTTTTTTATAGGCTACTTCAACGCAAAAACATGAACATTTAGAAGGAGGACAAAAAGCAATTCAAAGCACCCTCACTATTTTCTTCTTGCCTTCCTCACAGGACTTCACATACAGGAGCACATTGCTATTCCTGTTATTCCCTACACTAAGAAATAAAATCTGCATGACAACACCATTTGAATTCCCAAGATATGTGCTCAAACCAAATTACAAAAAGTTCAGGCCCGTTAAAAATGACTGCCAACCATTTTGCTTATAAATACAGGCAAAGAAAATGGTTTATCAAAATAAACATTCAGGCATATTGGCATATAACATAAATATGAGCAGTTTAATCCTCTACATAGTGTTAAAATCCGAACACAATCTTACATGCTGAGAGGTCTCACAGCTACTATCAAAATTCCCCCTGTGCCACTCTGAGTTGATTTTATGGCTATTATGAATAAATGAACCAAAGGTAGTAGAAGAACTGGCCTGAGCCAAAAACTCCAATCCCATATCATTCACATTCGGAAATAATTAGGATGTACACGGGCAAGATTTGTAGCTAGAGGCCATAATAATTTAACAGACCAGATGATATCACTGAAAAGATAAAAACATTCTTTCAGATTATTAGCTTTTCTTCTAACCTCTGTGTACCCCAACCCTATATACACACACATTAGTTACCCCTGTAAATGGGGAGAAATACAATGTTTATTTGTTTTTTCTACCAATTGAAATATTTACACCTACAGTGTAAATATAATTTCCTCAATAAATATAATTCCTACCCTGAAAAAACATAGGCACCGGCTGCTAATCAATATTTGCTGAAAACTGAAAATCCACCACCTTTTTAAAAGGGAAAATCTGATTAGTGGCTTCCAAGCACATCAACATGTTGCTTTTAAAAAGTTATTCCATTTAAATAATCCTTACTGTTCACACCTTTTAGCAAAGAGATTTTACAAGTGTGGGAGATGCATAAAATATTTATTTTCTATGTGACAAATTTCTACTGTGATTTTGAAATTTACTATCACAAACTCAAATCATAGAAAGCCTAGGTAGCATGGAATCTTTAACTTTTGTGGTCTACAGGTTGCTTTTTCTCTTTCTGCCTTCTGGGAAGTTACAAAGTGATGGCATTGAACTCCTATGGAGTCGGGGATTATTCCCTTGTTTTACATTCAGGAGTAAGAACAGTTAATATTTCGTTGGATTGTCTGAGACACATTAAGAATGGATTGACAAGTGCAACTTGAGTCCTAGATCAAAAATCTTACATTCTTCCTCCTAAATCCTAACCCACATTCCTTCTGTTCTGAAAAAAAAAGGGTACAGAGACTTTCCTTTTCTTCTTCTCTTCAGTTCAATCCAAAATTTCTAACTTCTAACGCTAAGAGCGATAAAATGGGCCCGTATCAAGCTTTTCCTGTGATTGAGCAAACAAGAATCATATAGAATGGTTTGAGCTGGAAGGGACCTTAAAGACCATCTAAATAATCCAAAACCTTTCTGCTTCAAGCCATAAAAATTGATGATGCTTCCTGTTTATGTTCAAAAGTCCTAATTGCTTTTGCAAGCATCTAAGAGAAAGAGATGTTTCATTCTTGATTATTTTTGTACAAACAAGATATTAATATGATACTGTCCATCAATTGCTCTTTTAGCAAGTTGTCTGTTACTGTGTGGCATCCTGAACTAAAATTAATACATACACCTTCCACCTTTTTTGTTGTAACCTCAATTTACCTTGCATTCATGCTGAGAACACATTCATAAACAGTTTCTGCAAGAGCAGCTGACATGCAATAGCTTGTTCACATGTCACAGCGTTCAAAGTTACAATTAAATCGTCAGGCAGCATCCCGGAGAGGCTTGCACTGATAAGAGACCCCCAGTGTGCAAGCTGGCCTTTATCTGCACTAGTTATTCCACTGTTCTGGCACTTATTTCATTGACTTGCCCTCCAAATCTGGCACAGGAGAGGATGTGCCTCATTTCCTTTACTGACCACAGAGGGTTCACCGCGAGAATATGTGGCTTCTGGCAACAAAACAGTTTTTCTGGCATCATTTTCTTTGGATTTTCTGCCTCACTACTGTTATGTTTATCCATACGAGAGAGGAAAAAGGGCTCTAAACTAAAATCATTATACATATCCAGTTTATATTTAAACAGATGACATATTGGCATACTATATATTGAGGAGTGGGGTAGAAGCCCTTGCTAGTAATCAAAGCCCTGGGCTGTACACATAAGACATTTAATTTGCAGTGTCAGATCTCATACTCTTTGCTTTGTCTTAAAGAAAACATTTGACCCCTCTCTCTCTTGCAGATATAAAAATACTTTCCTCCTCCATTTACTAGCAGAAAAGAACAAACATAGTTGCCTTCCAGTAATAGTGCAAAGGTTAATCTATCCCTAAATTCAGAAGCATCAAAGTACATTGTGGATTTCAAACATTATTAATTCTCACAGACACATATTTACTACTGTTCCAAGCCTAGGGGGAATGTGTGCTTTTTCATGAAGGAAACAGTAAAGTTACCTTAAAGGTAAGAAAAAAACTGAACATGGCAGAGGGTTTCCCCACATGATTAATAGGAAAAGAAGCAAAATAAAGGACAACATGATAATAAGCTCTTTTTACCATGTCTACTTCTCTAAAACACATGTCTCTATGCATTAAAGCCTCATGAACCAATATTCCATGACAAAGAATATGCTGTTGAGAAAATACTAAGAAATTAAGTTACTGGTATGTATTCCAGTACTATATAAACTGTGACTGAGCAGAAAGTTTGGCTAAAGATGGTTAGATTCATGTTGGAGGAAAAGAAATATTCTGGCCTTCGTACTAGATGCACAATAAATTACAAGGATATTTCTTTTAAGAAAAAGCATTCTATATTCTGCTGTCATATTCAACATCCTAAATATCATTCCCAGATTCCTTGAAAACACTAGTGATAAACTTCTTTGAGGGAAAAAAAAAAGGGGGGGGGGGGGAGGAAGAAGCACTCATTTTGTTGCATTTTGCACAAAGTTAACCCATTGCCTATTGGCTACTCCTTCAGGTTGTAACTTCTTTCAATGAAAAAAAAGATTACAACCAAAGATTCGAAGTCCACAATTCATGGTAGGCACAGATGGTCATAAAAAAATTCACAGACTGGACACAAAAGAATACAGATTTTCAACTATCAGCTTCAGAAGCCAAGGAAAACAATACATTTATTTGTTGAGCTACTATGTCAGCCAAGAATGGTTACACTTCTCTCAATCCAAAGGTCATGCTAAGATTTGCTACTTAAGAGGTAACAAGATGCCTGCTGTTTTCAAGGACAGCAATTCAATTCCATGCCTGAACTGTAATTGTGATATGCAGCAAGTTTCTCAGACCTGACATGTTAGGTAAGAAAAGTTGCTATTTAAGGTGGTGCCTTCTGGGAGAGGAAAATTGAATGACCGGTACGGCGTATGACATATGCTATAACCTATTACACCTGTATAGCAGCTAGTCCTAGAAGTATTAACAGAGACGGATGGTGTGTGACAGCATTCTGCCTTCTTGATACCAGCTGTTAGCAATGCCTGATACCTGTTAGAAATACTAAAAGCAGAAACTCTGTATCTTCAAAACAAAAATCTTAGATACCAATTCGAATTGTCTCAGGTAGCCTCTATAATCAGCTCATTTTAGAAAGCAATAAGCCGTGGGAGTAGTATATTCATATATAAGACATGGTAGCAGTTTACTTATACACAAAAAGCAAAAGCCAGCATGCTGCTAAATTAAATGTAATGCTACAGAAAATTATTTAAATCCGACTCCATAAACATACAAATAAAACACAGAGCAGAGGTATTCCAAATACAGATGCACAAATCTTCCTTCTAATCCAAGATATACAGGAGGTATCAATGTAATACAAAAATACTGTGACTACAGTTCCATATGCATGAAAAAGCTTTCCGAGTGAGAAAATGCTACTTTCAAACTCAGGTTAGTCTGTAGCCTGTGACTTGTGGCTCCAGTACTACAATAACTTGCTGGTGTTCTGTGCTCTAAACAGGAATTAAGGAAACTTGACCACCAAACCCACAACTGCAGTACACTCTGGTGTTTGGTGTTTTGACTGATTTTAGCAGAGCTGATTCTTTTAACTATAATGGAGTTATTAAAGGAAATTGCACAGTGAAAATCTTTAGTGAAGATTGTGACTTAACAGTAATGCCATACAAACCCACTGAATTCAAAAGCTACAAAAGGTTGCTAAGCATATATTCAGTCTTTTTTCATCAGGGCAGCTGAATTACTTACTCAAATTTTTGAAAGATAACTTTTTTAATCTGGTCAAGAACAACATTACCATTGAGGGAGTATAGCCTTATTCCTGCACTATTTTTCACTTCTAATGAACAAAATAATAGTATTATTATGAAGACATTTTATGTGTAGTTTGTGTAATACTGCTCACAAATTGAGCACTCTGTGTCATTTTATCTTCCTTTATGTTACTTCTCTCCTTTTTATCTTCTACTTTAATTTCTAATTTTCCTTTCTTGAGACATTGCTGGTTTTAATTAAAAAGCAAAGAAACAAAGCCTCCACTATGAAAACCTGTCCAGGTTAAGAATGTTTATAGAAACGTAATCCCAATTCTAACAAGATCACGAACTACCAAATACTAAAAAAACAAAAAAAAAACCACACCAAAAAAACAACACACCCCCCCAAAACCAACCTATGATACTATAAAAAATATGTTGCTGGGATCTTTCCAGAAGGTTTTTTTTCTTCCCAAAAAAATAGTATTTATTGTGCACGTATCTACAGAACTCTTGTAAATCATCTCGGATTTTAAAATGCATAATAAAAGGCTCTCCTTCAATATTAGTACACACATGAAACTGGCTTTAGAGCCTAATTGGCATACGTACTGATGTCAGCAACTGGCATAATTAGTTTCAGCAGAACCATAAGCAGATATGATTAAACTTTAAAAGGTTTAAGTAATTTTATCACTGTGAAATGCGTGTTGAAAAAAGCTCTTAGCTTTGAAGATACAAAACTAAGATTAATAGACCAATTTCTGACATATCATTATTAATTTTTTAATAGGATAGTGTCCACGGGCCCTTGTCAGAATTGTGACATCATTACATTAGGCATTGTACAAAATTCAGAACACAGACTTGTTTCTAAAGATGTTAAAACCTGATTTTTATGACCTCTAAAGTCATGACAAGTCCAATATTCCTAATATTTAAAAAGCAACAATAGCAGGGCACAGACTGAAAGAGAAGGTGGACAGAAACTTTAATGGCTGTGAGAATTAACTGCATCAGGGTTTGAAGTGAAAGTTGTTATGGTTTGGGTTTTTTTTCCTTTAGTCATAAAAGAAAATATGGGCAAGCTTTGTTGTCCATCTTGTAAGTGATATGACTAGGCAATCTCCTAATATTGTCATAGTGGGAATGGGTCTTCAGAGACCATTTCACTGGGGAAGAAAAAAAAAAAGAAGAAATGCTAGCTCTAAGGAAGGTATCTGTGGCATAGGAAAAGAATGACAGTGCCTCACTGGAAAGACAGAATAGACTTCAGATAAGTATGTAAATGGTAAAGGGCGGATTAAAGACTTGAAGACAAAGACTTAAATCCTGAAGAGATGTACACATACGTTCATATACTGACATTAATAGAGTCCTACTACACGCGTAAGTTATAAATTATGGCAATAAGGCCTCGATGCTTCTTCTTTACTGCAGCACCATAGCAGCATAACACTAGTAGTTTCTCTCATAGTTTACACAACCTCGAATTAACAAAGAAACAAGATCCGGGAATTCTGCATCAGAATCATCTGTGGAATTGGTCTCTTGTTGGTTTATTTTAGAAGTGTTTTTTAACTTCAATCACTATAATCCCATTTAAATCCTGTTGCCTAGACTAACACCCCTACACGTACTAATAGAGCAACACTAAGCTGTAAATTCCTTCTGTCTTGTCCAAGCAAAACAGCCATTATCTGGAGATCGACATGATAGCATAGAGTAATTTAAATAGCTATTCTACTAACTCACCTTTCCTCTCAAGCAGAAAAGAGAAGAAAAAGAAATGGGTATTAAAACAGACCACAGTTTAAAGTAATGAAACCAACATGAATTTATTTTTCACTCAAATATTTCTGACCTGACCATCTGGGAAAAGGAAACACAGTACTTTACAGCAATAGATATTACGGTAGTCCTAACATGCTGAGTTGCTGAACTGCCTGAAATGTTTATGGCTAATTAACTGTAAGTTACACTGACAAGTTTCAACATCAGTCATACACACACATATAGAGATATATTTTATAAGGCTACAAAGCTGTCTGAGTTTTACTAGCAATAAAAAAATGTCAGCTTTTATCATGCAAGCTACTATTAAAACCATGTGAAAGAGCCAATCTGTCAAAGAAGGGAGAAAAAAAAACCATACAGGTCTCATTATTGTGACCAGTCTTATTAGGCTTTTACATTGATACAGTAGTGCTATAATGAAACAATAAGAAAAAGATACTGAATCAATACATACATCTCATAGCTGAAGAAAGAGAAGACAAAATAAAGACACAAAAAGAACACTGTACCTTTTAGCACTAGTTGACAGTTTAGCAGCTGTTTTGCTTGATATTTTCCCCTCTTTTTTCTTGGGTTGAACTTGCTCCCTTTCTTGTTCCTGCTGAACGCCTTCACGCTGATCTCCATCAGAGCTGCCTCCACTAGTGCTTGGACTGTCATCAACTCTCTGCCCCTCTGTAGACATGGCAGATGCTGCACTGTACAAAAAACAAACCACAAAAGTCACATTTGTCAGAAGGAAGCAGCCAACAGCATTTCTTTACACACATTAGAGAAATAGCACAAGATTCATGTTTTTGTCTTAATACATAATGCTTGTGTTACAGCACTTCAGTAATTTTAATACTGAATAGTTTTGCCATAAGCATCTTATAAATAATTTAGGAGCTAGTCATTTTAAACTCCATACCAAATTAATATTAAACCCTGATATATATATTAAAATCATAAGTTATTTTAGTTAAGCAGGAAAAACAATTCTGCAAGTATAATACCATTCAATATGAATGCTATTTTTCAACTGCTCAGTAATATCGTAAGTTAGCTACCTCATCACTGTGCCGCTGGTTCAAATCTAGCATAGTTTGTTAAAAATTGAGAGCTATTACTGTCTTAAGACTCTCTGTTATCCCATATGAAATAAATCTATGGGCTCATTCCAAGTCTATAATGTGGGTTTCCACATTACAAAATCCACATCTTGGCATGCTTGATGGAAACATTCACAGAACCAAAATGCACTAACACTGGGCTGCACTTACTAAAATTGTATGCTTCTAGAGCAGTAAGCATGCTAGAGAGGACATAAAGTTTTTCCTAACAAATTCTGTACAGGTAACACGAGGCAACAAAGTTGTCAGAGAACATCAGTGACAAGATATTTTAGTATATTTCAGAAGTCAAGTTAATGCTTTATTTGCATTCTTCTGATAATAGTTTGCTACTTTCATTTCTTCCTTAACTTGAAATAGTACAACAATATGCTAACAGATGAGGAATTACAAGCCCACTGTTACGGCTGTCATGACTTCTCAAACTGTTCTAATGAAGGGCAGATGCCCACGAAAGCTCTTCCTGAATTAGCATATGTGGTGGTAATGGCTGTTAGAAAACTACAAAAACAAAAATCCCAACAAACAAACAAGAAACCCAAAGCAAACCAGGTGGTCTTTAACTCCAAAGCTATAGTTTATATAGGCGTTTTATATATCCTCCCTAGAGATGTCAGTAAAAAAAACACCTTCAAAGCAGAGAGGCCCAAACGTTACTTGTTTACACCCACACAATCCCCACATATCTGGGTGGTTTTCTGATCGAATCTGTCTGAATCAAGAATTTGCTGTTTCATGCACAGTTTTTAAATGCTTTGAACTTGGACTTGCTTTTCCTCTCACCTAGGTACACACACTGTCACAATTAACAACAAAACTATTCCCCCTGACTATTACACGTTTTAATACTCTCTCAAGGGAGAATAATGAGATTGCAGGCTTGGATTCAACCATGCTCATTCAGTGGATTAAACAAAGTTCATCTCCATGCACGTATTTATGGGAAGAGACAGCAAAGGAAAAGTAAAGTAACACCAGTGCCAGCAGGGTTATGCTGAAAAGGACACTTTTAGAAAAGGTTGTAAGTGTTCTAGTTAAAGCTACATGAAAAAAATAAATTGAGTCCTATTCTGCAAAAGCCTTTCCAAGATCTAATTCTATCAAACTGTACACACCATGTAGTGGAAGTAGTAATATTTTCAGGCATTACTGACACAATCCAACTAAATTCAGGAGGAATTAGGTCTTTTTATGTAATTTATGAGGCTGAACAGAAAAGGAGATCTGGATGTATGACTCCCCTTCAACATGTTCAAATGCTTAGAGAAACAGCAAATAATACCAAAGGGTGGTTTTCCTTAATCAGCTTAAGCTACATTTTTGATTTTATTAAAAATAATATTTTAAAAGCATATTTTCATATATAAATTTATATACATACCTATAAACACAACACTTAGTCTGCTCATTGAAGTAAGTGAAATAACGCATAGCTTGCATCCTAATATTAAAGTAAAAAACTGTTCATTCTTAAAGAATGATTTTTCCTATGGTACTTCTACAACATTATTATAATTCTTATATTTACAAAGGTTGATGTTCAGATATTAACAACCTGGTTATCAGATTTTAAGATAACAGCAAGAGAAGATTTAGAGGTAATAAACATAAAAGTATCCTATTCTGACAAGTCAAAATATGCATTTAATAACTATAATGCAATTTTGATAGCAAGCACTCGTTTTCCGTGCTTCTACATACAGCTAAAATGCAATCTCATCTTTTTTTAATAACACTTCTGATGGCCTTTATTTATTCTACATTTCAGTTCTGATCTTTGCCCAATACATCTATTTCTAAAGAGCAAAATTCTCTTCAAAATTGTTCCTAGGCTTTAACACTGCAGGCCAGAAAGTTAAACACATATTTAATAAATCTTACATGCACAGGACATCCACCATGAATAATCTTTGTTATAAATATTACCAATACCCAAAACTAACTGTTCACTTCATAAGTTCAGATTATTATCCATCAAACACTATAACAGTAGCCCAGAGCACATAATTACTGTAACATGTAATGCCAGGATTTAAACCAAGAAACTGCTTAAATCTGTCATTTGATGTCTAGATAGTTTCTAGGTTTTCTTTTCCCTCTCTCCCTGCTCCCCTTCCTGACATCCACAGTTCTTGCCATGCCCTCTCCTCACAATATCTGTGATTTCAGGAATTTTGCATAGTTCAAGGGATGCTCAATGTCATGATAAAAATGTGTTGTAAAGGGCCTCGAGTTAGACACTTCAAACTTAACAAACACACAAAAGGATGGAGATGGAGGGGGGTGGAGGAGGAATCACCCGAGGGAATGACACTGTGAGGAAAACATTTCACTGCCAGGAACAGAGAAATACAAGATACTCCTTGAATCTGGACAGTCATGAGCGTGCTTGCAACTGTCACACGGAGCGAAAGGAAAGACACACGATGTCCATGTCCCCAGCTGCCAGACTATTCCACATTCAGACCGGGGTTGCTAACCTCCTTGCTGTTGCAGCGAGAAAAATGAGCCGAGGGGACAGAGGAAGGAGCAACAGGGGACTTAAAAATCTCTCCTTTAGTGTGAGATGATTCAGCAGAGACACAGATTACAAGTGTAACTACAACTATCAGTTCTAAGGGAAGAGTGTCCAAAAAGACCCTGCTTTGGCCCTACCTATCTACTGACACATTCCCCTCCCTCCTCAAGTGGAAAAACAAAACAAACCAAAACAAACTATAACAAGAAAACCCAACTGCAACTACTCCCCCTCCTCAAAGAAAAAGCAGTCAGGGACAGAGAAATCCTAGCAATGTGCAGATGGGTCCCAAGGGTGACAGAGCTAGCAATGATGTCTTCCTAAAGCAGACTGAATTTCCTATAAGCCAAGATAAATTGAATGTTTCTGCAGGGTCCACGAAGAGCAGCAACAGCAGCAGCCGCCTTACTTCATCTTCATCAGAAACCATAAAGGGCAAAAGGATCAGAACATCACGGGAGGGGATGCAGGAGGAGCACGGTTTCTGAGGGGGGCACCCGGAGCGACAGGACGGAATCCCCGGGTTCCCACGGCCCCACCATACCCCCCCGCCAGTCGGGGTGACCCATCATGTGGCATCGTGGGGTGCGAGAGCATGAGCAGTGCTTGGGGCAGCCGGGCCGGGGTGAGGAGTAGGAGCCAGCCGTGGAGAGGAGGAGGAGACTGCGATAGGAAGACGTCGGGGACACATGAGGGAAGGGAGGAGGTTGGGGTGCGGGGTTCCCCGGGGTGCTCGGGAGTGAGGAGAGGGGTAGTGTCCCTCCCTAGGGGCTGTAGCCCGGGTCGCTCACCGCGGTAGCTGTGGGGGGAGAAGAACGTTGGTGTATACCGGGATGCTCGGTCATGGGAGGCGCGGGGGTGTAGGAATTACCCAGGGCCGGAGCGACTCTGGGGAGCAGCGAGTGCCTGCGGAGCGGGGCCGGGGGGAGCGGGGGCGGTCGTCGGTCCCGCCCGCAGCGGGCAAGCAGGACAAATGGACATGGAAGAGTTGTTGAAGGAGTGTGGTGTGTGTGTGTGTGTGTGTGTGCTGAGGAGCAATGGAGGCTGAAGCGATGACCGGAGGACGGATAGATGGATAGATGGATGGATGGATAGATGGATGATGGATGGATGGAGCCGACGGGAGCGGCAGCAGAGATGCAGGGGCGGTGGGGGGCGGGCGGGACTGCTGCT
>JASSUY010012764.1:0-11092 GCA_032466535.1 Forpus xanthops | reverse complement strand
GGTGTCCGCTGCTACCTGCGGGCGAGCGCAGGTCTCTGTCTCTCCGTCTCTCTGGTGCCGGGCACAGGCTGCGGGACGATCCGACGGGGGTCGCCCAGACTCCTGCCGGGCGCGGGGCTGGAAAGGGGCTGCAGCCGCTCACTGAGTCATGAGCCCGCTCCCCCGCGCTCCTCGCCTTCTTCTTCCTCCCTCCTTCCCTTCCTCCCTCGCAGCAGCAGCAGCGGCGGCCGCTGACTGACTGCCTCCAGCCCCCGCTGCCCGGACAGAAGTGAAGCCGCTGACGCGCGCGTCCCCGTCGTCGCCGCCGCCTCCGCGCGCGCGCCCCCGCCCGGCCAGAGCTGTGCGCGCTCCCGTCAGCCAACCAATTAGCCCGGGCGCTCGCGGTCCGCCGAGGGAGGGGTTGGGTGGGAGCGCGCGCGCGCTCTTTCGAGAGAGGGAGGAGGAGGAGGAGGGGGAGGAGGTGGGGGTGCGATGGAAATGGGTCTCGGGTGCGCGTCCGCGGGGCCGGAGGAGGGGCGAGAGCCGGCAGCGGGAGCGCGCGTTAAAGGGAAGCACACCGGGCTGCGGGGGGGTGCGGGTCAGAGCGGCTGAGGAGGAAAGGGGGCGTGAGGGGATGGGGACAACGGGCAGCCCCAGGAGGGGCGGCAGGTCAGGGTTCCCGGCTCGCTTCCCCCCTGCGGTCCGTCATCCGCATGTGAAAGTTCAGGGGGTGGCCTCATTGGGGGGGTGGGAAGAGCAGCGGGGGCCCCGTATCAACTTTCTGTGCTGTTCTGATCTTTTTCTGCTTCTTTGTTCCCTCGGCCTGCTCCCGTCCGCACCTCCCCGCGGCCTTTGTCTCCGCGAAGCCACCGCGTCCCTCGGCTGGCGGGGACGGGCTGGGTGCCCCGGCAGCAGCGAGGGGTCCGAGCAGCTGCTGCTAGTGCTGCCTGACGGAGGCCGGTGCTTTGCGCTCGTAGTTCGGTGCTCATCGTGATAGTTTCGATCTCGGGGCTGCTGCGTCGTGATGGCACAAACAGCTCCTGGCCACTATCGACGGCCGGGTGACGTGCCCCATCCCTGTTGGAGATGGGTGCCGTAGCGTGATTGTAGTCGGTAAATGAATCTCCCCTCCCACACAGGTAGGCATTACCTCTGTGGCAGGCATCACAATAAGGAATGGGAGAGGCCAAGGCAGAGCCACACTTAGATGTTACGTATTTAGTATGAATAACATTAACTTGGCATAAAACGAACCTGTAATAGAGCTGGCCGTGTTGGCCTAACTGAGATACTTCTGCCCCTGTGCTGACCCTGCTGCTTTAATCTTTACATAATACGCTTAGCTACGTTACGTAAACTGTTATCACCTCAAACGTTTCTTCATCCGACAGGGAAATATACTAGGCAAGGGTAAAGGGGTAATGGCAGATCAAAATGTTTTCCCCCTCTTAACTAGAAAGAGTTAAACAATAAAATGTGTTCTCACCATTCCTCATGTACAAGAAAAAGTTTATCCCAGCCTGAGGTATGAAGTATTGTACTTTTTCTGGCTCACGTATAGGCAGAGCCCGTGCTACCAAACATGCAGAAATTGGGAGCTTGAAGCTCTGCTGGGATACTTAATGATTAGAGATATTATTGGCACCTCCTGTCATGTTATACCCAGACAACAGAAGTGATTTTTGCAGTTTTCCTGTACATAAATTTAATCTTTGAATAATTTGTTTTGAAGTAACTTATGTATTGTCTCTTCCTATTTATTTGTTAAATAATCTCAGTGAGGTTTTCACTTATACTTAAAACTACTGCAGTCAGCCAGTTTGTCCTATTTCATGTGTGTTTACAGGGTATTTTTCTGCTTCAGATTAAGTGATGGAGAATTGCTCCTGATGTCAGCTAGGTAGGTCTCTATCAGCTAGCATGCATTGACTTCTCACAAGGACTAATTAACAGAATATGATGCATAAAAATCCTTCAAAGAATGCAAATCTCCCACCAGTAATGCTTCTCATTGCACTGAAAACCTGCTGTCTGCACTGTGTGCTTTTGGCATTATGGCCCTCTCAGTCATTCCAAAACAGACTTCATGAAAGCCATATAGGAAGCAAGGAAATTCACTTTCTAAATCAATCTTCTGCTATATTTCTGTAATGTCGCTCTGATTAGTTAAAGGTGGCGTAACCTAAGCATAAATTTTCCTTTTCCAATACCCTACCTGTTGAAACTCCTCAGCCCATATCAGGACTGCACTTTAGTGACAATTGGGTATGTTTCATTATAGATCTTTTCTGCTAGGATCTGCAGGAAACACAGAGAGAAGCTCAGTGGAAAGCCTAATTCAGGCAGGAGTTAGGCCTTAGAGTATCCCAGAATCTGGGTCATAAATTCCCAGTGCCAAAAGAAGTCAAGAGAGTGCTGAAGTGTTCCAGCGCCAAGTGAAGGGTTTGAGTCATCAGGAGTCAGGCCCTGATTTTTCTTCTGGTGTGTAACCTCTGGCCCAAAGCCCTAAATGTTAGGGCTTAAATTAAGAACAACTAAAGTAGGGAGAAGGTTTGTACTGCCTTATGAATTGAACATGCACACTGAGGTATGCCCTGTGATTTTAAATGCAGAGGTTTTGAATGAGCCTAACTTGTTTGGCCCTCACATGTTAAAGGTTGCATAATACTGTGTTATTCAAAATCCTTTGGAAGACTTTTGTAAGTTAGGATCATACAGGGTGAAATCCTGGCCCTTTTGAAGTGAGTGACAATACCAAAATGTTGGATTTCACCTATGCTGGAGTGCTAAGGCACACATATTGCACCTTTTTTGCTTAGTTTTATATGGTTTCTAAAAGCTGATGCTACTTACAATGCTAGACACATCCAAAAAAACCCTGAGTTCTTCTGTCTCACAGAAGCTTCCTCAAAGAGACACACCAGAGTTAGGCTCACCTGGCAAAGACAGTCATGCTTTAAGACTGTTACAGTTAGGGACACTTCTGTTAAGGACTCTTGATTTAGAGTGTCTGTTACAAGGACAGATATGTCAATCAAAATCCATGAAGTTGGAGAAGCCTGAGCCAAGTTTCCATTTAGGAGTGCTTAATTTGAAGAAGTATTGGATAACTTTAGATTTTTAGACTTATTTAGCTGTACTGAGATCTCATTTATGACAAGTTTCATCCTTCTCTGTTCAGTTAAAAAAGAGGGAAATTAAATTGCAAGTTACTGTTACACGTCAAAATAAGAAATATAAAAATGCAACTTTGGTGTTTCTTCTGCCTCACTATTTATGAATTATTTTTCATTCCCATTTAAAAGGACATGTCATTATAATATTACTATTTAAATTGTTAAATGAACGTTGTTGTCAAGTTATAACTTGGTTTTCTGAGGTGGAAAAGAGATGAGGAATTACTTCAACTGCAATACAGCTGAAAATATAGCTGTATCTCTCTTGTGATAGCATATCTCACTTTCAGAACTTTAATATTTTATATTAAAAAGCAAGATGGAACTATTCGGTTGTCCGTGATGTGCCCTGTTGTCCCATCAGTCTCTTTCAAACAAATCCTAATGAACCAGATCATTTCATCCACCTGAACTATCACCAGCAGAGGACTGGAGGAATGGGGACAAAGCTTCCTTTATTCATCCTTTACCTGATTCCACTTCTCAGCTCTGCAGGAGCTATTCCAGCTTGTGCTGTTACCCCCACTTCTTTCCTGTTGAGCCTTGGGCCCCATGAGGCTGTTCAGAGAGCAGATAGCAGGCAGCTCTCAGTGGCAGGCCCTCGCTTTCCCTATCTTGTCTTTCATCCCAAGCTGAGGTGGGGACACAAGATGGCATGAGTCTCTGCTGTAGCTTTGTGCTGTGATGGGATTCTTCTCCCATTGATGGCTTTCCTTATATTCCTGTGGTGGCACAAAGCCATCAGGATAGTCCAGTGGATCTGGGCTGTTCTCTGCTTTTTTGCCCTCCCTGTTATTTCCCTTTTTCCCATTTGTAGACAGTTTATTTTCACACTGCCTCCAATTTTATTTTTTTTCCTACAATCTTGCTTTGCTTTTGTTGCCACTTGGATGAATCCCACTCCTGATGTTGGCAAATGTAAACTGAAATTCACAGGTATCCTGATCTCTGAAGCACCAGCTGGGTCTAAAAATACAGCATTTGAATAATTCAGAGTTCAGGATTCTTCGTTTTTGTGTTGCCACAACCAGCATTTATAATGAAGTGGAGTACCAAGGAAGGTGTCTACAGCAGAAATGTCATTAGAATTTTCAGCTAATTGCATATGTCCTCATCCTTTAGAAATTACTTCCTAAATCAAGGAAAACACAATTGAATCCTGAGCACCAGGTAATCCTATTACTCAGATAGTGCCTTGGCAGAAATCTGTTTAAAGTATTTTCATGGTATTCTGGAGTAAAATGATTGTGTGGACACAGAGACAAGTTATTACTAGCCTGGTTTCTTTATTTGCTCTACAGTAGAGTAAGCCCCCAAATAATTAAAATTTATTCACCCTAGTTTTTTCAAGCCATTAAATATGAAAACAGTTGGAAGTTGTGAGGCAAACATTTAAAATCTCTTTAACCTGAAACCCTAAGAATTTGCAGCTCCTTCTCCTGCCCTTTGCTCAGAGGCAGAACAGCTCCCACTGTTATTCATCTGGAACCAGAAGAAACAACTGGGACAATAACCACATGGCATCAGAGATGCCGATGTCTCAGCCTCTTTGCTATCCAGGTTTATACAGAATAAACAGAAAACATATAAGGGATGGGTGGGAGGGAGGTAATAACTTGCTTCCACATCCTCAATGAAAGTTTGGCTTTTTATTTGAGATAGGGAATAAGTCACTGCTTGGTGTCTAGAATAGAGGTTTGTTTCTACGTGTTGGTTTAAAGCCCAGCTTAAGATACTTGTACAGGATAATTATCTGATAGTTTCTAGACAGAAATCATTAACAACTGAATCCTAGACTAAGCCACTGTTTTAAAAATCTCATCTTGAATGTACTGAAGGGAAGAATCTTTATTTCCAAAGCAATCGTAATGCAATGACCTGTAACTGGAAGAATTCCCTGCATTGCCTGTCTTAATTCATCACCATATATGGGAGAGAGTGTTGAAAAGGGAAGATAGGTTAGAAAAGGAAAGTGGGGGATTTAGGTGTTATTTCCACATGCTCTTCAGCACCTCCGTATTCCTATTATTTTCTGTTGGTTTCATAACTTCTTAATTCACAGAATCAGAGTTTTCTGATTAAAGATGGGTAAAATTCTGAGTATCTCTTGTGGTTCTGTGGGGAAAATTACATCTCTATCCAGAAAGAGAAGCCGTGGGCACTCATGTTCCCTTTTAATAAAGTTTCAGAACAATGTGGGCTCATGTCCTCTATGGTTAATGCATGCTTTATGCACTCTTAAGGAGTAGGCTCGTGCACCCACCATAGCAAACCAAACCCCATACATCAAGCTTCTTCAGTCCTTTCAGTATGAATGATGAAATAAATTTCAGGAACCCAAGGGACCCCAGGCAGTCTGAAATGGATTGTTTGCCTTGTACTGAGTAGGAACTACCCACATGCTCTCTGCAGGGGATTACCCCAGTAAAATGGAAGTCCCCTGCAGCAGTAAGTCGGACTAGTCATGTTTTTCACTCCTTTCCTGAAGGTCCTAGCCAAGGAGCCTATCTAGACTGTTCTTGGAAGGGATAAAGGGGAATGTCTGAAGTTTGATAAACCTAGACAATCCCTTCTGCTTTCTGCAACCTTTCACTCAGCTAGTGCCAATACAGCAGACAGCAGTGGCTAAGTCCAAGGGCAGAGGATTAAAAAAACAAACATCTTTTGTCTTGTCCTGGATGGTAAGTGTTGCAGGAAATAAATGGCATCTTTTTCTTGTAGGTCTAGGCAGAACCTGACAGATTCCTGTCTGCTCTTCCCTAGCTCCTTCTGCAGAACCTCAGGGAGCAGGAAACAGAACAGCTAGTGCTCATCTTCCTCACCTAACAGAAATGAAGTAGGCAAGCAGCGGAAGCAGCAACTTCAGGGAAGGTTCACACTCTCTTAGTCCCACTGGAACTGTTCCTGAGGTTGCAAAGTCATGGGAAGGGTGCAGGTGAGGCATATACTTCGTTTAATAAAGCTGCAAGGCACAGCTCCCTATGTAACCAGACTTTTTGACCAAGTATTCAAACCACAGTTCAGATTCCTGAGCAGCACAAGTGGGCTCTTGGCTCTTAATTTTATCATAATGAGTGTTTTAAGGGATTTTGCTTAGTCTGATGACTAAATTCAGAGCCTACCAAGCTATATTTATTACTGTATTTTAATTCACATAGACCCTTATTCTGACCAGCTTTGCATTTTGCATAGCCATTTCTACCACATAGTTTATAACCCCCAGAGTGTGTCCTAACCACTACAGCATTTTGGTACTTGGTTTATTTGTTCTCTCTTTGCATTTGTTTTTCTCTCCAAAAAATGCCTGTGTCTACACTGGATTGGAACTGCAAATGTGAGAGGACTAACAAACAGGCTAAAAGTCATCATCTGTCTTTTGATCTTTCACTCTTTTAATATTTAATGATCCCATTCAAAATGGAACAGCATTAGCAAGAGAAATTAAGAAGTCCCCTGTCCCTTTCACATGCCATTGCCTGTTTTCAAGGCAGCAACCTGAGATAACATGTCCCTTCAGGAAAACAGGTGGTTTGTGGCTGAATATCTGACATCATCGGTGAAAGGTCTGACCATCTCTCATTCAAATGAAGTGCTATGGTGAAGGTGAGAGCACTTGCTCTGCTAGGCCAACATCTGCAGGAAAGATAGCAGGATCCTTAGGTTGCACATCATTCTCAAGGTCACAAATAGGTGTTAAATTGCTCAGTGACATAAAGACTTTGGGTTTCCTCTTGCAAGATCAAAGACATGGCTTGAAAACAGAAACCACAATCCACCATTACCTAGAAAAATATACTAAAGTCACAAAATGCGTGCTGCTGATTCAAACACATTGTGCAGCTGTGTGCTGATACAGCAGTGAGATTTTCAAGCATCCAGTTTGGACCAAGTGGGCCTAACAGACCTGTCCTGACAGGTAAATGGTCAGTCTCGATGAAGACATCTTTGTTCAGAAATCCATGCAGTACTATGTGCTGTGCTGCCCTGGGCATCAGGCACCTCCCTAGGGATGGGGAGCTGGAGGCTGGGTCTGCTGTGGCATGGCTGGGGCAGGGGCTTACATGGGGCCCTGGACCCTTGGTAAGGTTGGGAGGATCTGCAGGGAAGGCTGGACAAGGAATGTTGAGCTAGTGAGTGTCTTCAGGGCCCTGATACTGTCAGTGGAAACTGCTTTCAACAACCATTGCTAAAGAGCATTTTATTTTGACTATGAACACACAAGGAGTGTAATTCAGAATATCGCCATTTCTAAAGTTCTTAATTTTAGTTTTCACGTAGTTATGTATCGAGAAATCCTGTTTTTCAGATAAGAGCTATTATCTTGGGGAAAAAAAAAATAAAGCTGTTTGGGAAAAGCAGAAATCAGTCACTCCCAGTAATGCCCACTAACTCAGCTAGATGATGATTGTATTCCACAATCAGCCAGACAGGGTTTATTATTCCTTTGAGACAATGGAAGACATAATTTGGTTTTGGAAGAGTTTCAACAACAGCTTTTCACTCCTGCGTGCTGGCAGCTTGGATTGGTCTGTTACCGAGCCTGAGATCCTGGTTGTAGGGTTCACCAGCTATATGGCTTGCTATGCGACACCTCCCATGAGGTGAAATGCCATGGAAGCTGTGAGTGGCACAGTGACCTCAGCATCTGCTCCCATGACCCATAGATCTGAAAAAAATGGACCAGAAATTGGCTGGCAATTTAGATATAATGGTCTGGCCATTACTGGTAATTAAAACCCCATTGGTGAGTGCCTGGAAGGTAAGGGAGACAAGTGAAACATACACAGGTTTCCTCTCACCTGGGTGGACTAGGATAAGCTTAGTCATCTTTTTTTTTCATGTGGACCTACTTAAAACTCCTTTGAAATCAGTGGAAACAGTCCCAATGACATTAATGGACTTTGGATCAAATCCTAATTGCCACTATAAAACCTTTTTATTGATGCCATGCATTACTTGCTATGTATGTATTTTAATAAAGCGGTCCTGAATGTACCATAGGGAATGTGCTCCTTAAAATGGATATCTTGTTCAAAACACTAACAGGGGTAAGCCTTCTGACAAGAGAAAATGGTTTGACTTTATAACTGGAGGAATGCTTAAAGCACTATTCAGTTTTGTAGGGAAAAAAGAGAACTTTGTGCAGACTGTGCAAAAGTCTGTGGGTTTCTTTAGGGCGAACCTCACATAAGCATTTTCTTTATTCTAATTCATAACAGTTCATTAGCTCAACTGTGGTCTGAAATTCAAAATGCAAACCAAAACTAAGAAGCATCAAAGCTTGGATGATCTGGTTTCATGCACTTTACATAGTTTGGTCACCAAACCAGATCTATAGGCAAGTTTGCTCAAAACAATATCTAGATTAATTCAAAAGTTCAAGAATGTCATAGTAAGACTTTTTCTGAAAATGGACTAAGCTTTAAACTTACATTGAAACTCTAGCCTAGTTTAATGTGATTTCAGGGTTTGTTATGTGTGTCTTGGAGCAAGAATGGTCTTTTCTGGTAAAAGTTAGAATATAATACAAAGAGAACTAAGGTGACTTGTGTAACTACACAAGCTGAGAAGCTTTTCCTCAGTTTCCTTTTCACAAACTGTACCAAAGCGTCACATAGACATCAAAAAGCCCAGACCCCCTGATAGTTTTATAGATTTATGAGTCCTTCAGCTGGAGATGCAAAATATAACTCTCTAAAGCATCAGTGAATACTACAAGAGCTTTCATTTTCCACAGCATTGCTGTAAAGGTGAATTGTGATACCATTTTTTCACTACAGGAATAGAAGGAAACGTACATCTGAAATCTTAGATTGTTGGTAGCAACAATAATGTATGATTTCAAAAATTATATGGGAAGACAGTGATCCTCAGTAAGCTGCAAATGATTATTATCACAGTTTCAGATTAAGCTGTAACTTTCTGTTTGGTTGTTGGGGTTTTTTTGTGGTCTTCTGCACAGGGAAATCCCCATAAATGTATGGGCATGCAGCTAATGGCAGATTAAGATTCAGTGGCTGAAACAATTAACGCCCCCAATGCTGCTGTCTTCCCAAGGCATCTGCCCTGTGGCAGGCATGGCTGAATGGCTCGTGAATCAGCCCCTGAACCTTACAGTTTAGCACAAACCAAAATCAATGTTGGTTTACCTTAATAGGCCAAGCTGTAACTGTGGTGGTTTAGAGCTGATTCATAAGTGGATCAGCTCCCTCCTGTTAGGAGATGGTAACCTCTGGAGAAGTCCAGTAATCTCTGTAAGGATCCCTGAGCAAAGAGTAGCCAGCACTTCGACCCCTTCAATTTAGTTTGCCACCATTTACCACAAGATGTAGATCTTTAGCTATCATATTCATTTAGGTGGAATCACTATTAGGGCCTGTATTTCCCACTGCTCATAGCAAAGATTTATGGCTGCATGCTCTAATGTGTTATCCGAGGGGGTCTCAGTTCAGATCAGCATCCAGCTTTGAATCTCAGGGACAAAGATAGTATTAATCAAGAACCAACCAACGTACTTTACTATCATTTAACCAACTTTTCCATCAGTAAAGATGGGGAAAATTATGATGGAAAAGATGTATTTCAAAACAATAACCAGTCAACAAACAAACAAATTGCTTGCTAGATACTGCCTTTCTTGCATGAGTGCCTGGCAGGTCCCATGCAAAGGTCTGTTACCTTTGTCCCTAGTAGACACGTATGAGTGTTTCAGATGAAGCCTATTTGTTTTCTTTTTATTGCCAGTCTTTTGTGTCAATCCAATGGGTTCAATCCAATATCTGTGTCCAAACTCTACTTCTGCTGCAGTTTATGTTCAAAAGCCACATGCTATTGTACAGCTTCATGGTACCAAGAGCACCCAGGGAAGGGCATGTGCCTCAGCAAAACCTTGCCTTTCTCTTGCTCACAATCTTTCAGATTTTCCAGGTCCACAAAGCACCAGGTAGCCTGCTGTCTGCTTCAGAGGACTCTCCACAGTTACCCCAGTAGCAAAGCCACAGCTCCATCTCGCTCCCCTGTGCTTTCTTGCAATACTTTACACTTTGTTGCTTGAAGACAGGAATTGCTTTTGTAGCTGGTCTTCTGCAGCCAATGTGACTGTTACAGCAAGTCTGTATAACGCCTGCTTTCCAAATGATGTCACTTTGAAAGGTTGTGAGCCAAGGCAAAATGTGTCTTTGCACGGATAAACTATTTTATCCCTTTTATGCCTCCAGTGAACAGATGATAATATCTGATAAATTTGACTTGTCTGTCAGCTTGTGGCCCTATTCATTTATTTATTTAGTGACAAACAGATTTTGGCATCTAGAAGGGAGTTCTTTTTCATCAACTACCTTGAGAAAGCTGATGGAGCTGAGTAATTTTAAGCTTTAAAAAGCCACAAAACTAAAGCAAAAAAAATAGGCCCCTGCAGCAAATGGAGAGGAGTTGTACTAGGGAGAAAAAAGCTACACAGAGTAATAAGGGCTTGTACTGGTATAATTCTGTTTGAGTAAGTCTCCCACTGTATTTTCACACACTTCTGTATTTTTGTCTTTGGTTTAGTTTCACCTTTTTTGTCACATACATTTGCCCTCTACTTTTTTCTCTGGTTTAATTTGAAAATAAGGCTTTTGTACCCAAGCTGCCTGTTATTTTACTCCCTCCCTTCTTCCCTTCCCTTTTCCAGCCATTCTGGTTTTCCCTTGTCTGTTTATACACGTTCTTTTTCTTGACTGTCCCTGATGACATTCCCTTCCCCAATCCAATCTGTTGTGCATTTTTTTCCTTCCAGATATGTAAAGTGCATGCCTTATTCCCTCACTTCATATACTGTAGCTAGCAGACCACTGGTTGATGGTGAACTATGAGGCTGTTTCATGGGTTCAGCAGCAGCAGTCATTTTTCTCTTTTTCATAGTAGCTGGTGCAGCACTGTGGTTTTGGTTTTCAGCT
>JASSUY010012763.1:0-15369 GCA_032466535.1 Forpus xanthops | reverse complement strand
ATACAAGTTGGAAGGTGGGGAATTTTGATTAGAGACAGGAAAAAGAGTTTCGCTTTAGTGAAATAATAACTTGAAAATAAGTTGCCCAGAAATGCTGTGAAATCTTCATCTTTCATACTAAAAAATCAGCCGGTGCCAGAGCAATCTGGCCTTCTATCGTGAATGATGCTGTGACTGTGCACCTCAGATATTGCAGGAGGAAGGCCGTATGGTGAGCTCCCATATTGCACTCCTGGGGATTTAGAAGGCACAATATCTGTTAGTCTGCAGCATATATATTTCAAGTGATGACCTGATATGACTAGGAAAGAACATTCTGTGACATACATTGATTTTTATGAGCATTGCTTTCAACGTGGGAATTCTGTGCCTTATTTTCACAGTCTAAAATTACACCCGTTGTTACTTTTCCCTTCCTTTTATGTCCTTTACTCTACTACAAGTCTCCTGTGTTTCCAAAAATAGTTGAAGTCTAAAAATACCTTGGTCAGTTAAAAGAAAAATTGTCCATTCAATATACAGCCATGCTGAGAAACATGGATCTCAATTGTAACTCTTCTAAACTTTACATTAAGTGAAATTTTAACTCTTTGTTTCACTCTTTGCCTCTTTTCATTAAGTGCACTCACTTCTGAGGTTCTTTAATATGGATTCCATAACTTCACTGTTATTTTGTTGAGTTTTATTTTTTCCAGTGTTGTTTGGGGGTGGGTGGGTGATTTTTTTGTTTTGTTTGTTTGCTTGTCTTAGTTTGGTTTTTTAGACAGGACTATTAGACTGAAATTTAGGAAAAGTCATATGTCCTTAAGGATTAGAAGTATCAGCAGTGAGATAAACATGCATTGTCAAAAGATAATGGTTACAAACCTTAACTCCTGGCACAAATCAATGTCAGGATGATTAGGAGCTATTGATATGCTGATAATGAAAAATGTAAATGAGATCATATTATGCACATATATGAGGTACTGTCAGTAGAGCTGGATGATTATCAATGATTTTATTAAGTAGATTCAGAGGAACCTACATCAAAATGATGAAGGAGCTTGTTGAATTCAGATAAAGAAAACCAAAGGGAACCTGATTCCACGTGAAGTGGAAAGATGCTATCAGAGGTTGGAAGAGAACTGTTTAAAAGGCCTCATTTGCAAGAGAGATGAGTATAATTTTAATCTGGAAATAACAATGAAGTTTCTAGCTATGGAAGGAGTGAGATTGCAGAGCAGCTATGCAGGAGGAGCACATACAAAACCTGTGTGAATATCAATACAACACGTAAAGAGATTTATTGGGGTTTGTTAACTCTAGAAGATCACTTTAAAAGTGAAGTAAAACAATTCAGGGAAGGCTCTCAGTCAAGCTCTCAATGCTAGGACATTTCAAATTCAAACCTGCCTGCCTCTGCAAAATTTATGTTGCCCTTTCCCATATGCGTAATTTGCCTGGCACTCTTGCTCAACACACAGGCAGTGGGATGTCAGTGGTGTATGAAGCTGGACACCTAGAAAGAAAAGCTACATGAAGGAGGTAGTAACCAAGTAACCAGATATGGCTGTACACAGCAAGATCATACTCTGTCAAAGGAGCTTGACATGTTGCTGCTTCTAGGATGGTTCACAGCACTGTCTATAGTTCTCCCTTTGAAGAATACAAGAAAAAGCTTCTGTTGTCTACTGAAGTAAAAAAAAACTCTGTACTGATACTCCAACACCTTTCACAAAGTGAAATCTAAACAGGCAAGTGGTGGCCTTTGTTTTAAATTGAAGAAACAATTACTGACTCACAAAGCAACTGACCTTACTAAATTAAGGATGTTAAAATGATACCTGTTTTTCAAGGTTTATGCCATACAGGTTTCTAAGTGACTTTATAAGAATTATAAGGAGATTTAGGGGGGTTTCAGGTGTCTATTTTACGGTCTGATCTTTATATATAAACCAAGGCAATTTTCTGATTGTCTGTTTGCATGCAACAAAGCTCATAAAACATCTTCAATGAGAACTAACTGAAATTAATGTAATTTTAGGTTTGCAGCCTCTTTCTTTTCTGTTTTCAAAGGTATAATTCAAAAAGACACCACTGCCAGCCAAAACACAATGTGTGTTATGTCACAAATGTTTGCAGTAGTAAGTCCTACATTAATTCTTGTATCATAATGATCCAGATGGAGCAAGATTATTGGGGTCCAGTCCTAGAAATGTTGCCACAGGTTGGGAGATTTTGATAACTTTAAAATATCATTAACATTTCAAGATAAATTATTAATAAAGAAGCAAACAAACTAATGTTTGCTCTTCAGGTTGCTTCTACAACATTTTGTGCTTTTACTCTGCAGTGCCAAAAGAAGGGACATAAGTTAATTAACAACTGCTTTACTAGAGTCCCACTGACATCACTGATGATTGCACATTCAAAGTAAAGACTGAATGTGTCTGGATTGGTTCTGATGTAGTTCTTTTTTGCACTGCTGGCAGAATATTTAAAACCCATCAAAATGTACTTTGCTCTTTGTCAACACACTCGCAGCTTTTAAAAGAGTTTATCCTCCAGGTAGACACCATATTTGGCCATTTTGAACTGAGAAAGAAATTTAAAGAAAGCTGTGAATATGCAAAATTGAAAAAATGAATATGTTTCATGGAAATTGACGTGTATCCTGAAAAATAATTGTAAACAAACAGCTGTTAGAATCCTGCAAAATGGCCCATCTGAGATTGTGAGATTAATTTGTAAAAAAAGTCAGCTTCTGAATCAGAGTGTAAGAACTACGCAAAGGTTTTATGAACCTCTGCCAAATTATCAACATATGTTCTAAGAAAAAGCATGGCATTTGCCTAAGTGAAATAGTCTTTCAGCTTCTCATTTAAAACGATGGCATTATTCCTGAAATAATGCTTCACATTATCCATCTGCTTCTTTCCCTACTATTATTACTGGTATTATTTACTAATACTGTTTTGCAATTTACTTGATCCAGGATTTAGAAATATGAGAAGATGCAGTTAGGAATCCTGCTCACTCTAAATTTTGCAAAATACAATTTTTGTAATTTCTATACAAGTGTTAATGAGGATTCAGAAAGAGCTATTGTTAAACAGTAAACTATGAAGCACTGTTAATCATTCCTACTCAAGTTTGATGCTAAATGAAATATTGAGATTTACACAGAACCTAAGCACTTTTCTGGCTACCAAACCTCAGTGCTTTACCTCCAACACTGATGGTACGCAGTGCTTAGACAGGCAGTGCGTCATACATGTACAAGGAGCTCTGGCAGACAGTACTGGAGCTCACTCAGAACAACTGAAAAGGTTAGTACATCCTCACTCAAATCAGTACAGGCATGCTGGTGCCAAAATAAAATCAACATCAAATTGTGGAGTATCATCAAATTAAACCTTTAATATTACTAGTTCTTTAGATTACAGATAAGGAACTGTTCCATATTGTTTGCTGCTAGATTGAGGTGTAGCTTCACTCCAAAGTACTTTTGGTGGAATGAATATTCTGTTTAATCTTAAATCAGCAAGAAGATCAAACAAAACAAAGTTCTCCCATCACAGCAACTTTGGCAAAAAGTTCTCATAAATACTCACAGTGTATTAAAACTTTATAAGTAAAACATTAAGAGATGTGAGTAGAAAAGCAAACAAATAGACAATGAAAAAGTCTGAAAAGCTGGGATATGTGGTCTAACTTGCTAAAAAACATCCTCAAACAGATACTAGAAATAGTGGCACCTGAAGAACGCATTTCTTCTGGAGAACCACTGTGCTTCATGTCTTTTAAAGCACTTTGTTGACTCAGAGGTATGAGGCATTGTCACAGATATCACTAGAAAAAGTGTAGAATAGATGACCTTGAGAAATACTAATCAATCTGAATTACAATTCAAAACCACACAGTGTAAAGATAACTGGGGGGAGGGGGAGGAGGAAGGAAATCTTGATTTCCCTATATTCACCACTGAGACTGAGCTCCTTATCTACGCTCTCTATATTGTCAATAGAAAAAGAGTAAAAGGCACACCCAGGAGGTGATTTATCTCAGATATAATTGAATGTGCCTTTTGAGATGCCTCTTTCTCTTTCTGCATTGAATGTAGAGAGTGTTTAGGTGATTTATACCTGACACCTAGCATTTAGACAACTAAAGTCAAACAAGATGAATTTTACCCTGGGGACAGAAAAAAGTCCACTGTAAGTTAGGAGTTCATCAGTTTTAATTGACCGAGGAGAAAGAACTGAGCATACTAGTAATTCACAGAATGACTCTAAGCCACCAGTGCACTTCAGGCATGAAAGACAAATGGGAAACTGTGATGCGTCACGTAAGAAAGTTTCCACAGATAGAGAAGTAATAATAACACTATATTAAGATGGGTCAGATCTCGTCTGGAATTTGATGTACAAGCATCAATGACAAAAAAAAAAAGAACTATTTAAATAAAAAAATAGTACTGCAACTAGCCTTTTATCCTAGGCTTTGGTTAGAAATTAAAGCCAGATCCCAAAACCTTATATCACTGATGTTCTGGAACAGCTGCCTACAAAAAAAGATGATCAAAACCACAGGTGGTTTCAAGTAGAGTCTTGATTCTGCCTGTCTGCATTGAAAAGACACAACTAGACTCAGTGAGAAGAAGGCAGATTTTAATCCAAAGGTCCTGTGGACATCAGAGCTATAAACAGTGCAAAATATTCTGCAAGGAAAAAGACTCCCAATATGCTCATGATTAACTTGTGAAGTACAAATAAGGACATTCAGGAAGAATAATGTAATTTGAAATGACATTCCTTTTCAACAAGCTTTGCAAATAAAATGTCATTTTCATGAATTTCAAAAGCAGGGAAGGAGAAATAAAAAAAAAAGCCAACATAGACCAGAGCACCTTCAGATACTCCGAAGTAGGAAACTCAGTTACAGAAAATTAAGTTTCTTTCAACAATTTTTACTCATAATGTTACAATTGTTAAAGGAGCCCTCAAACCTACACTGACTGTACTGATGTATTTTTTACATGCAAGACAAACCTTTATGTAGAATCAGGTTTTTTTTTTTCTTTTTATCATGCAGTAGTTAGTATACTCATTTATGTGGTCTTTCATACAGCAAGAGAAAAAAGCAAAAATATCAGATTTTCTTTTTGTTTGAAATCAGTAAGGCTGGCAGGAGAAATTCAGTCAGGAGGAAGAACCACACCATTTGAAATGACTCTATAAAATGTGAAAAAGGATTTAATTTGTAATCTCACCTTTACACCACAAGCAGAGCAACATGGGTTGAGCAGGCTGCATCCACAGAGGCACTTCCCCTGTCTTAGGCTCATCACAACATTCTTGAGTTTCAGTGGAGGTCTCTGAATCTTTCCACCAGATGCATCTTTTTCCTGTAGGGAATGCTGTCAGGAATCTCCACAGAAGTATCTTCAAGGCAAGGGCAGGCCTTTCTTCAGACACAGTAATTTATCTTGAAGTTCAATTGGTGTACCACTGAAGCAGCTGAAAGGTATGCCCTCTTTTGTTCTGGTGAATACTTATCCTTCCTGACTCTTCAAGGAAAAATTTAGTGCCTTGCTCTTGTAGTTCTTCCATATATTTAAAGAAGATTTTCTTTTTAAGATCCTGTCTCCGTGATTTAAAGAGATGCTGCTGCAGTAAACATTTTCCTTTTTAGAAGGCAGGAACTACTTTTAAAAGCAAACCCTGTGAAGCATCCTTGATGAGAAACATACCCAATGCATCTCTTTTTAAGGCATAGCTTTCAAGTGTAAAAAAGTTATCAGTTAAAAGGAGGAGGAATAAACCAGGAAATAGCAAAGTCTGGTGGGTAAAAAACTGTAAACCAAGAAGTATTAAATATAAATATCTTCAATGTATGAAAGAAAATTGAAATCACAGTTAAAAAAGCCAAAATTTAGTATGACAAATAGCTTGTGATTAAGAGACTAACTCAAGTAGTGTCCTCCATAGGTAGCTATATTTGTAGATATTACATTTGTTGAAACAAAATAAATTATAAGGTACATCTGGTTGCCTTAGGCAGTGATGGTTCAGCATTATTAAGGAGAATGTCAGCAGTACAACTGACTGTACATTTGTGCCTATAATTTATTTGCTTGCAGAAATAACCTGTAGCAGAAACCTAAAATAAGTATTCAATGGTACTGGAAAGCTTTAACACTTTCCACTGAAACATGTTGATTTTGGGCTAGAACTGAGAAAGAACATAAGCGGCTCTTCTGTTCTTACTGCAGAAAGCAGTTGAAGATAAGCTGGAAAGTACTAGGTATAAAGAGAAGTTTGATGTTGTGCTGCTCTTTCTGAAGGTTGTTGGTTCTCTGGACTGTCCATGAGGATAGAAGAGGTACCAGAAATTGCAGAAAGGATGACAAGATGATCTGTCTCAGCAGAATTTCAGGCTGGGAAATTCTTCAGGCATCCACGACCTCTGCATTGTTGACTCAGGGACAGAACAGATCCTCAGCTGCATCTGTGGCCACTTCACAGGCAATGAAAAAAAAAAAAAGTTCAACTATATTCTTTGGCATCTTTTTCAGAAAACCAGTCCTTATCATCTGGAAAATGGGATTCCCATGAGGCAGTGCTAAGATCGTATTCTTCCACACACACTGGAAGACCTCCTAATATATACTAAGGAACTCAACAATTCTACTGAAACCAAAGCCTGGAGTGCTGACAGGCTGAAGTCCACAGGTTGTCACCATTAACATCTCAATACATCACTTTCAAACCTAACATACACACAAACTTACAGTTTAGCACAGGAAAAAGAACTCTTTCAAGGATTAAGTTATTGGTGACATTTACTGTCACCCCATGTTGTCATTTTAAAGGCATTGGCAATATGGATTAATCTTGCAATACACTGCCAAAAAAGTTTTAGAAGACATCTTTTCTCTCCAAAGAGCTACTTAAAAAACACTGTAAAACACATTGTGTAACATGTCAAATGTCTCCTGTATATCAAATCATGATAAAAAAGATTTTTTATTTACTGTTAGCAGTTCTCTGCAAATTCTGTATTAGAGGCAAGTGTTTTCTTTTGGCCCTTTGTTCAATTCCATCTTTGTTGAGAGAGACTGCTGTCCTGTTATTCTTTAATGGCAATTCACAGGTAAAATAGAGATTAGCCATTGGGAAAGAAACAACTTACCAGTAATTAGTCTTCTTTAGAATGCATGGTCTATAAAGAAATCTATCCTGTACCTTATCCCTCCAGCCTGCAGAGATTTTCCTTTTGCAGCTGTCATGAAAGATGTATTCACTGTTGTCATCACCTTTGGCACAAGGGCATAAAAACCACAGCATGCCATAAAACATTTTAATTCTTTCTCAGCCAGAGAGACACCATCTAAAACACTGAAGGAAACCCTGCTAATATAGCTCAGGATGTCTTCTTTTTTTCATTCTCAAATTAATATCCACGTTTGTTCACACTCTGTGACTTTACCCAGCTACCTGTCATAAGCTATCTAGCAGAGGTTCTTGATATCTCTCATGTAAATTAGCAAGTGCTGTGGCAGCTCTTGAAATAACTCATTAGGGACAGCACAATGCTTGGGGAAAGAATAGTAGATATATAGCAGTTGAGTCACTCAACAGTCTCACAGAAGTTGTACACTCTGTTGGAAGTTATCAATTCCTAAGTTTTATAGCAAATACTGAAACACCAACCATTCACCTAGATAACCACTGGATCTGTCACAGATATACACTGTCTGTATGTTCTGGGATAGTCTGGACTACAAATATACAGGAAGCTCTTTTGCTATTAAAAATACAAAATAAGGCTTGCTTCTTAGAAGCACAAGGAACATGAAGAAAAACAAATCAAAGCAATGTTAAGATACCACGTTCAGCAAAAATGATGGCTGCATCTTTGAAGAACAAGGTCAAAGAAGGAATTACAGGGGTATGAATTTTTCTCATTTTTCTAACAGAGAACATGACAACAAAGAGAGCCACCTTTTTTGAATAAGGAAAATCCGTCCATGAGAACATGGAACACCAAATTCAGATTTCCATAAATCATCTTCTTGGTTGAGGGAAAGATTTTGATAATCTTAGACTTATGGATGAGTTGGCTGAGATGGATGTTAGACTTCAGTAAGGGTAAGGGACTTATAATGAAGGACCAGATTGCTTCATTTTGAGCAGGTAACTCAGAACAGTCTGAACAGACAGGAAGGGGAGGAAGACCATCAAACACATCAACACAAAAGCCTAACCTAGTTAATAACATGCATTAGCTGCCATTACATATAAAGCTGTCTCTGAGAAGAAACAGAAAGGAGTGCTGAAAGAGTGAGCCTTCCTGCACCTGCAGCATGGAGAAAAGCATTTCAAGACACAGAGATGATCCACATTCTGGCCCACATTCTGCAATAACAAGTACAGCGGAAGTCTCTGGGAAATGAAGGAGACCCTGATACTAAAAGTATGCCCCACACTGCAGATGGGTATCTTTCATCCTGCCTTGCCTTGGTTGAAAAAGGGGTCACGGCGCCTGGAGAATATCCTTTAACCACACTATCAGGGAATTGTCCAAGAGGCAGATTGCTGAACTTCTCTCATGAAAGTGTTGAAGACACATGAATAAGTGTTCAAGAAGGAAATAAGTTAGTGCTGTGGGGCACAGACTGTTTCTCAGTTGGTATATCAGTGTATTCCTGAAAAACTGTCATGGTTTTAACTCCAGGCAGCAACTAAATACAAGGCAGTCACTTGTTCACACCTTTCCCTCACAGGATGGGGAGAAGAATCAGAAGAAAATTAACCCTATCCCAGCTAAACCCAGGACACATCCACTGGCAGAACTCAGACAAACTTTTTGAGAAAATCAGGCCAGGCCTGGCAGGAGGATTGCTAATAAATGAGTGTAGTTCTCTGTGACCCTCTGCTAAGGGCTAATCAAATTCTGGAAGAGAGAAGGAAAACCTCACTCACATCTTTTCCAGGTCAACAAGTTTAAAAAAGGATAGTTGAGTAGTAAAGTCCTTACTTGAGTGAGCATCTTCAGATGTGATGGAAAGCCTTGCATGCAGTTCAGATGAAGTGGAACTCCATGATACTAATGTGAAGCTCCCAGTCTTTTGCCCAGTCCCTATTTGATCCTGTTGCCCAAATGGACAGTCAAACCCAGAGGGAGCAAATCTAATGCTACTTCTTGGAAAGGTAGAGAAAATAAGTATTATTCCCCAGTGGAAATTGCCTTGATGCTGCCATCACAAGAGAAAATACTCAAGGAACAGCAGTACTGATTTTGGGACTTTGTCTACACAGTAATCCTTTGATCACTAAGATCATCTTCATCTTATCATGATAGAAAGGGTAGGGAGAAGAACAGAAGTCTTAGGAAAACCTTTTCTGGTTCCATCAGAATTCAGCTTGGCTGATACTAGCATTTATGGGTTTGGCCTCACAGATGAGAAGAGGCTTTAATGGCTTCTTAAGCTACTATCCATGCTCCTGATACCCTCCCATTTCACTTTTAAAAGTATGGCAAACGGATCACACAGGAGTATGACTTATTCTGAAGCAGTAAAGGCATCTCTTATACATGTGAGAAGATATAATTCAAATCCAAATATCACTAACTTTAACTGGATTTCAATGCAGCCATAGGGTCTGTCAGATATAAACTATGTAAGTGACAGTTACTCAGGAGCCCATTTCTCAGCTTCAAATAATATGCTATATTACATATCTCTGGTGAGCAGTGAGGACATCACAGAGCATTCCGGATCTTCTAGTTATCATGTATTGCTGGAGTTGCCGGTAAACATACTAAACACATAGTGTATACACCAAAAATGTTCAAAAGTATAGTATATTCCACATGATAGTATCTTTTTTAGTGGTTCATTACTGATGTAGTGCAAGAAGTAGGTACATAGTGATGACATTTCCTGAGGACATGGATCTGAGATATACAATTAATGCAGGAATAAATTAGAATGCCACAGAGGAAGACAAGGACAACTTAATGCTGAAGATTAACAGAAATAGTTTATAATTCAGTAGCAACTGATGTGCAAGGTCATACGCTTCAGAATTAAGAACAGTTATCTCTATTATCATCTAGGGATCTCCTTAGCTGGACAGGACAAGCAGAATCATAGAATTATAGCCATTTGGGTTGGAAAGGACCTTTAAAGGTCATCTAATCCAACCTCCCTGTAATGAGCAGGGACATCTTTACTTAGCTCAGGTTTCTCAGAGACACATTCAGCCTGGCCTTCAAAGTTTCCAGGGATGAAGCATCCACCACCTCTCTGGGTAACCCGTGCCAGTGGTTTAGTACCTTTATTATAAAAAATTTCTTCCTCGTCTCTAATCTTAATCTATCCTCTTCCAGTTTAAACCCATTACCTATCCTGACAGGACCTGCTAAAAAGTTTGTCCCTGGCCTTCTTATAAGCTCCCTTCAACTACTGAAAGGCTGAAATAAAGGTCTCCTTGGAGCCCACAAGATGAAAGCAGTTACTGACAAAGAATTATTGTGAGACGTTTAGATGATATACCTACGAATACATGTGATCCTAATTTCCAGCAGCTGTGCCATTGTACAAAGTCCTCACAAGGTAGCATTTAAAAGCCTGCATATAACTATGTGTGTAAAGATTACAAAAGAAGACATTCATATGGTACCGGATGGGTATATCTGAAATCTTGAGGGTAAACAGAAGTTGTCTTCTAAGTGGTGACTTGGAGAGCTTAGCAAGATGATCCTATTAATCAAAACTGAGACAGGAACATCGAGATGGCTTATCAAGTCACACCAGTGAGTCCAGTGGAGGGTCACCATGCTGATCCACGGCTGGATCTCATAATATACAAGGAAAGTCTGAAGGAACTGGTTTTACTCAGCCTGGAGGAGAGAAGGCTCAGAGGAGATATTATTGCAGCACCTGGTATTCTATGTGATGGTGAATACTAGGGAAAACAGAGCCCAACTCTTATAAAGAGTGCAGAGTGATATGATGAACGGATGTTGCTGGAAAATCAAAAATTCTGATTATAGACATAAAGAATTTTTATTTTTTTTACCATAATTGTCAAATATTGGAACATATTTGTGCCAAGAAAGGTTGTGAGACTTCCATCCTTGGAGGGTGCTTAAGACTCAACTTGAAACAGCCCTGATAAACCTGATCTGAATGGATCTGGTTTGAGCAAGGGTTAGACTAGATGAATTCCTTACAACCCAAATTACACTATGATTCTACAAAAATGCATTAAAAAGGAGAGGAAAAAAAACACTAGTTAAATCTAAAAAAATACTGCCACAAAACCAGACCATAGTTAATATTAGGAAGTAAAATGAGCAGGTTTAGTGGCAGAAAAATTACTCAACAGTTAAGGACAACAAAAATACATTTACCTTTGAAATAAAATTAGATCAGTTTTTGAAACAGAGTGGAATGAAATGGGCTATGCACTAGCAACTTTGAAAGTATCACATCCATATGATCTATGTTGATGTTTAGTTGTAACATTCCTACTTGTGAAACTTAGTACTTCCAATTCACTGACAACATAAACTCACAAAACAATGAAGGAATACATACCAGTAAAACAGTTCAGCTTGTTTCTTCCCCAGTATGACATACTTGAAAACCACAGCAAGAATTTCACTGGTACTTGCAGCAAAAGAGCAGCACACACAACCCTATTCCTTTGGACTGCTAAAATGACAGCACTGTGAGCACCACATGGGAGGCGCTGTTGTCACCCATCACCTGTAATTCAGCCTGCAGCCTACCTTGGAGCTGCTCTCAAGAGTAGATCCATATGCTAACTGAATGGGAAACCAGATTTTTCTCCTGCAAACAACAGATTAAGCTCCTGATACTGTTTCTGAAGATGTTTCTATGAAGTCAGAGGAAAGACCACAACTTGTTTTCATACTGAAGTGCTTCACACTATGCAATAAAATATTTCCTGACAAAAACTTAATTTTGTTTGTTTAGTCTTTCTAGTTCAGCACAGGAAGTGTCACATCTGCTCCAACTGAATGGGTAAGCTCTCAAAACAGCGCAGTTATACTCTCTGCATGTGACATGAGGAGAAACTGATAAAAATTGCCTACATCGGTTTGCAGAAGGGGATTCTGCACTTTCCACAAGGGCTGCTGCTCCTTGGTGGCTGAGAAGTTTGAGATGCACTTGTGAGAGCCTATCTGTCAGGTAAAATGGAGAGCTGTTGCTTTGGCTGTCTCTCAAACACAAGATTACTAAATGTTTTCCAGAAAGGTTCAGATGGAAAAGGTTATTCACAAATTGCCTTTGTCATCACTCACAGAATAACTGTCTTTAGCTGGAAATATTTCAGAGATATTATTGTATTCTGAAAACTTCATTTTATTTCTAACTTATTTACAGTTAAACATTCAGAATCATAAAATATGAAGTATAAAATATTTAACAAAATAGATGCAGTTCATGTTGTTCAGATGCACCATAGATATATGATGAAACAGTAAACAGCATAGTAACCTCCTGACAGTTCTCTCTCATTTAGCAGGGAAAGGAGTTTGTAGACCGGCCCTATACATTTCAGTCTGGCCAGTATGGCATCGATCTCTCAGTTCAGAGAGAACACCACCACCACTCTGGTTTCAGTGTCCTCAGACTTCCACAGTTACCCTCACTATCTAAAATGCCAGTACTAATGTTAAATACGTCAGTTACCCTCAGAAGCTGGTATTTTCTATACTTTTTTTTTTTTTTTAATACAGAATTTCCTAGAAAAGAAGAATCAGGTAATTCACACCATATGAACAAAAGAGTCATTTATTATATATATATTCTCTAGTAAGTTATAATAGTCTTTTGGATTTTAAGTGTCTTTTTGCTATTTTCGATGCTTAAAAATTATAATTTTAAAACATTAATATTGTGTTATATACATTATGATTTAATGTCTCATTTCTAAACATGGAGCATTCTCCAAGTGAAAACTTGGATGAAACAGAAAATATCTTCATTGACATAACAGGCTTGAAAAGTTCACTTCATACAACCATAAATTTGACTATATGAAAAATAGCCAAACATCAATTTGCTCCTACGTGGGACTTTTTCTGCTTGTTTTTCTTGTCTTGGGGAGAGTGTTTTTTTTGGCTTTTGTTTTTGTATGAACAGAAGGACAGATCTGGTCATTACTTTTGTCAGTGTTCAGTATTTTAACGTTTTTTTTTAAATCTAATATCTATTTTATATAAAATAACAAAATATACAGAGAAAGCTGAGTTTGTTACATTAGTTCATACACATAAAGTAAATAAAAGTTTTTTATGTATGGCTTTGCAAAGGTAGATTATGAAGTGACTTTTGTATTTTATTTGTTTAAAAGCATCTTAAGAGAACGTGTTAGTGTGCTTACAATAGCGGCCATGGTAGTCGAATGTCGAGCCAAGAGTTTAATGCTAGGATCACTGGAGGTCTTGCCTGACACTGCTTCTGCAGCCTTCAGAAGACAAATATAGTTTATTACAACCTCATCTATCTTAGCTATAATTTCCTGCTGCTGTGTTTCAGAGTTCATGACTTTAACTAAACGCATGCAGGCTTCTGTTAAGCAACAGAGTACTTGAAAGCTGGAAGTCATAGCTAAAAGCATTTCCTCAGGGCTTTTATCAGCCATGGCCATTTTCCTGCAGGCACTTCCCAACTGTCTCGATTCCATAGATAACAGTTGTTTGTACTTAGAAAGTTTAAGGTCATATGTTTCTGGATGTAAATCTTCCCTCTTGCCCGTACTTGCTCGGACCAATGAGAGTAGCTCATTGGCATCCTTTTGTGCTGCAATAAATCCATCAGGCATTGCATACGTCTTCTCTTTCATCACATTTATTCGCGTGATTCGTGCATCGAAGGCCACATCGTTGAGATTCACATCAATTTGGCCACCTTGAATGTCAGCACCGCTCTCCTCATGCGCGTTGACTGACACATCTTGTGGGGGCTCAGCAGTTTCAGGGGACTCCAAGGCTTTCTGATCATTTCCTCTGGAAAATGACTGACCAACTGGTTCTGTGAGCTCACATGGGATCTGCTGTTCAAAGAGACATGTGAGCTGATGGCCGTCTTGGTCATCTTCGTCATCATTGTCATAATTTCCTCTGCTTAGGAAACAATATCTAAAGGGGCCACGACACCTCCAGGTGCTGGTGTTCAGCTTTCGCAAGGGTAACGTTCGACACTGCTTGGAGTCCTTCTGACTGGTGCCTGTGCCTGAGCACCTCTTACTGTCCTTCCTATCAGTGCTGACGTATACACAACTCTGGGAAAAGCTTTTTGACAGCTTTTTGCCCAGGGAGAGTTCCACACTTCTCCCTGATTTGGATTCATCCCTTCGGGTGATGTCCAGGCATTTCAAGCTGTCTGTGGCTGCCTTCTTTTCAAACAGCATCTCAACACTTGCAGATGCTCCAATGATGCTGCTGCTGCGCCTCAGCACTTTCCTGTTGTGCGGCATCCTGAGGCTTCCTCCTATCATGTCATATGGCCGTAAACTAACTGTTGCTCCACAAGCCTGATTTACTTTGGGAATGTCACAAGAGTCTTGATTTTGACTTGGCACCTTTGATTCTGATAGCATGGATGATAGCATGATGGAGTCAGCTAGAGGCTGTCTAGGAAAAGCTGTAGGCATGCCTCCTTGTCTTCCCTTCTCAGGCTCTGTGAAAGCTACACTAGGGGTAGTAGAAAAGCAGACAGAATAATTAAGCATCATTCTGACAATATTCAGAAACTGAGCTTTAAAATATCTTCAACAGTCAAGACAAATGGATTCCTGGTATCTCCCAATGGTCTCCATTCCTCAAAATATTTCACAAAGAACTCATTGCTAGCTCATATCTTTTGTAGTTCACTAAGATGCCTCTTAAAACCTATCAACAAATTATCTTATGAATAATTGTTCATTCCACTACAGCAGACTTGTTTTTAAAAAGGAATAACAAATTACTTAGAAAACACCTTCTATCTATCTTCCCCAGTATATTAATTGTGTGTTATCTATTAACTAATTAGACAAATATTTTCAGATTAGAATACTTTTTAACTGTAGCTGAGAGGGTATAGAAAGATGCATTCATAGTAATTTTGGTTTGGTTATGTGGGCTTTTTTGGCAAAGAAATAACATTTTTCATTCTAGCTTCTAGTCTATTCCACTTTCGGATTTTCATGCATTCACACGTTACTGCTACATGTAGGTTGTAGTCCAGGAAGAGATGTATTTAAAACCCAATTGAAAGACGTTCAAATGCTGTCTCTGAAAAACTTTGTGGGGTTTGGGTTTGGTTTTTTTTTTTTTGTTTTTTTTTTTTTTTTTTTTGTT
>JASSUY010012762.1:83688-106615 GCA_032466535.1 Forpus xanthops | reverse complement strand
TGGATTTACTGATCTGGAATTGCAACTTTCTGACTGTTTCTATACTGGTTTTAAATTCTGAAAATATAGTTCTGTAAACCATGTGTTCCCATCCAATTAGGGTCTTGCAAAGAAATACAGGGACTACAGCAGTTGCTGTTTTAATGGTAAAAAATAAAATTCCTCCTAAGTATGGCCATTTGAGGATTTTGTAAGGTGGTGACTGGGAATAAGAGTTGGGTGGCTGGGGAGTCTGGTGCCTTTGCCATAGGAAGTGTCATTTGTTGCCTCTTAATTACTTTATTATTTAATTGAGTAATAAGACAATAAATTCTTAAGTTAATTTATTGGACTTACATTACATTTACACTGGATGATGGAGCCATCTAACTGGTGAGGTGACATTGCTGTGACACAAAGTATTATGGTAAATTTTTTGTGCAGTTACTTACAAGGTCACTTGGGTCCTAAAGATTTTACTCAGACGAAAGCAATATAAATGAATTAATACATAATCAGTAGCCCAAGGTACCCTGAAAGATCTAGGACTATAAAAATAATTTTAAATGAAGATGCAAATTAAATGTCTAGATTTTGGAAAGAGCATGGTGGGAATACTCAGGATAGTTTCACAGGGCTTGTAGGATCTTCTATTTTAGCATTGGTTGGCTATCCTGTTTAGCCAGGCATAATGAATCACTAATCAAATTCAGCTTTGCATACCTTCAGTAATAAAGACTTTTCTTCTGGACTGCTGCTGTGATATTTTGTAATGATTTCATAGAACTGAATCTAGAAGAATTAATCAGTTGGAAAAAAGACTCCAACAGAGCATCCAGAGTTTTAGTATGAATAGAGAAAGAAGAGAGTCAAGACTGTGCAATACCAAATTAAAATCTGGGTTTTGACCTTTAGGCCAGAAACTTATATGGCAAGCCAATGCTGTTATTATAAAAACATCACAGCACGAAACACGGAAGAAGACAAAATCTGCAAGGAATTTGCAATCTAAATAAAGCACATGGATTAGTATGAGTATATTGCACCCATATAAGCAGGGGCTGAATTCTCAGTTCTGTGTTTTTTCTTTGGGGGAGGTTAACATTTAAATACAAAAAGGACGAAATAGGTCTTGGGAAAAGGCTTGACAGCGAGGTGGAATGTGCTTGCAAGAAGACAACTAAGGGTCTCTTAACCATGGAAAAGTGCTCAATTATGAGAGTAAGAGAGGAAAAGTGAAAGGTCAGATGAATTTGGCAAGACTGCAAGGGGTCCTGCTGAGATCAGCCATGAGGTCACTATCCCCTGCAGGGTATCCCTCCAGTTACACTGGAGTCAGGAGAAATTGTTACACTGATTTTCACAGCCTTTGGGACAACCTTCTTTCCCGCAGATGGACTGGAGGGTAGGAGAACCCCAGCTGTGTGAAAATAGCACTTTCTGAGGTCATTAAGGAGGCTAGGGACATTCTGAATTGAATTTTCAAAATGGAGACGTACCTATATTTCCTCCAATTTCATGTAAACTTTGGATCTGGCCTCTTATGTTCTGTGATGATCCATGGCTAGGATGGAAAAAAACTTTAGTTTGTCTTTCTGTTATAACCACTGCTTTATTAAAGCTGCTGTCTATAGTAAGCTAAAAATTGGTATTTTTACCCCTGTGAACTTACTTACTTATCAAAAGAAAGGACTTCTACCAAATGGAACACTGCAGAATACTGAATCTGCTATAGAGACAGATTACTGTGTTGCAGTTAAATAAACCTTCTATTATTAATTTCATATTATTAATTTCATATTATTTATTTAAAGAACAGAATTACTTGGTAACATGAAAAGACTTTGCAGAAAAAAACTTTGAGATACAATTTACCATTTCTCCTAACTGTTAATAATCATTATCTCCCAAAAAAAAAAAAAAAACAAAAAAACAAACAAACATTTTTTGGGCAGATGTAAGACAATCCCTATGCAGTGAATCTATAAAACATGTATTTTTAGTAGTGGTATAACAAAGGACAGATTGATTCTCTATAGCAGCCAATTATTAAGTAAAATATGAAGAACAAAGTCAGTGGTTACAGTTTCTTTGACCAACATAATCATAAATTAGCAATTTTAGATTAGGAAAAGAGTTCTTGTAGCACAATGAACATTTGAAAAGGGAACAATCTATTCATTAATGGTTCTGACATTATTGTTCAGGAAAAACAAAATGTTCTGGTTTACCCACCTGTTTTCACAGTGGAATCGAGCCAGGATGTCTTTGGCTTTTGTTTGGCTGTTGAGTTGAATTGCCATAGAGACTTTTGAATGCAATGGAGCATAAACTCTTATCACCCCCTCGGGTATGTCAGATTGCAAGTATGGGGGAAAAGTGACAGCTCCCTAAAAACAATATTCAGTAGAATAAGTTTAAGGCAAATACTACTTTTGGTCCATTCAGAAACAGTCCACAATTGTTTTTGAGTTTGCTTGCAAAAATCACTGCCCTGGATTTGATTATTCAAAAAACATATTTACAGCCATACAGATGCAGATTTGTAGATACAGTATAATGAGATACAACACAAAGATCAAACTTTTTGGCAAGTATTCCATAAATGCACCTAGAATAAAGCCCTTAGATTTTAACTGCTTACAGTAATATAAGTTGCTATCTGACATTTTAAAAATAATTTCCGTTCACATTGGTCAGTGAACCAACTGCTTATTTAAAAATATATAAAATTATTAGCAATATCTACTCTTCCTTTCAAAGATGAGATTCTTCTGGGACATGAAGATCCAGCTCCCTATTTCTGCTTCCTATGGCTTGAACTACATCGAAGTGTATGTACAGTAAAATATCAAAGTACCATATGGTTTCTGTTAATTTGAAATTTGACCTTGAGTAGGGTTCAGATGGTCATCTATCAAGTTTATGCACTCTTCCATGATTAATGCCAGATAAATCAATTAGCAAGATTTGCATTCCAATTCTAATCCAGTTAATACCATGCTGAGCAGAGCACAATAGTCTCTCCAGTCTCCATCCCTGTGTGATTTAGAACATCTGAGACCTAGGGATTGTGTTAAGTGCTCTCAGAATTCAGCTTAGTTATCCAAACAAAGTTCGCCTCCAATTTACCCTTCATATTTCAGCTACCTGACATGGCTACTCTTGTTTTTATTAGATGCAAAGCCAATTACGATCAATGAACTTCTCTTCCCGAAGGTGCAATGACTGCAGTAATTGACTCTCCTCAGAAGCTCTCACTGTATTCATTCCAGGGTGAATGCAGTTTTGAAACACAGTAGTCTACACCACAATTTTGAACAAACATCTCTCTCTCCGTCTCTAGCAAAAACGTGTGTCCTGCCCACAATATATTTCAGTCAGTGCTGATGCATAAATTCTCCAAAAAGCTGCATTAGCATAGATTCACAATCCATACATATGATTTCTTTGATTTTTTCACCCCAGATATTCCCTTCTGCATTTTCTCTGCTGTCTGTATTAGGTGGCTTCTTCTCTATTGTTTGTGATATCTTAATATCATTCTTTCTCAGTTTCTTTTTTCTATTGTTCTTCAAGACTATTCTTCAGTAACTATAGAGACCTTGACCAGTTCCTTGATCATGCTCTGGTTTGCGTTCTTTTAAACCTCTGTGGAAGACTCTAAATACTTTATTAAGGGTTATTAAAGGTAGACACCGCATGAACAAACTACATATAAGCTGTTACAGGGAGTTTATATGTTCTGAATGTGTACACAACCTGCTTTGTTGCCCAAATTGTATGTTAGCACCTAATATGTAAGTTACTTTCAGGTGTATTGAAGTAGCAATACTCCAGGCAAGTTCCTAAACTATATACCTAGGCAGTAGAGAAAAGTTGGTGGCTTTAAGACCTCCAAAGGAAGATTTTTTTGTGTCAGACTTCCCTAAGCCTGAATTGTACCTAGAGCTCTTGAAGTGCTCAAAAGCATCCACCTCTCTGCTCTATGTCAACAACAAAAACTGCTTAGACATTTAAGATTTAGTCCCAGTTTTGATGTCTGTTAGGCAAACTGGAAATTATTCTGCCTTCCCCACTTTTTCTCAATCAATTCACAAAGCTTTGTCTTTCCAGGATATTGGGCTGGAAACTCATATTTCAAGCTACCTCCCAAAATCAGCTTATTTTGTATGTCAAAATTTCCTCCCCCCCCCCCCCCCACCTCTGTAAGCTTTTATGAGGTAAAAAAGGAGGGAGGCTGGTTAAAGCATCACTTGATAAGTTTTTACCACACCTCTAGTCTTTCAGGTCTCTCTCGTTCCATGGTCTTTCTCCTCAGAAGTTTTCTTACTCCTTTGTCAAACATCAGCTGCCTTTTGCTGTTGTTCATTGCTGCTTCATTCATTTTTCTCACTTGAGAAATCAGGAAGGATGGGACCTACATGGAGGAAACCAGGACTAAGAATATGCAGTAATTTTTCTCCCCATAAAACTAGTGTCAGGGCTTTAGAAAGGCATCAAAATTTAGGCAGTGAAGGCTCTATTTATTCTCAGACAATATATGTGATTAGGAGGTCCCTCTAACAATTACCGTTATTCCTTCTGTTAGGAGGAAAGGAAGAAAGGACTGTCATCTTCATGCCAACCTTCTGAAGTCCAGCAGGCAGGACACACTTTTAGCCCATGTTGTTATGGACTGTATTTTAAAGTCACTTAATCTCATTCATAGAATCAAAGAATGGTTTGGCTTGGAAGGGACCTTAAAGGTCACCTACTTCCACATCCCCCCTGCCATGGGCAGGGACACCTTCCACTAGACCAGGTTGCTCAAAGCTCCATCTAACATGGCCTTGAACACTTCCAGGGATGGGGCATCCACAACTTTTCTGGACAACTTATTCCACTGTCTCATCACCCTCACGTAAAGAATTTCTTCCTTATATCTAATCTAAATCTCCTCTCTTTCAGTTTAAAACCACTCCCCATTGTCCTGTAAATCACTACAGGCAAAAATTATGGGCAGTAAACCACTGCTCATGCTCTGTAAAGTCCCTCTTCAAAGTTCTTGCAGGTCCCCTTAAGGTACTGGAAGACTGCTGTAATGTTTAGACATCTCATCTAGGCATCTAGACTAAATCATTCTCCTGTGCATTCTTCTGTACAAAAAATGGTGCGGGATAAGTACCTCCATAGGGCAATTTGTGCTAAAATGAATGTCTTAGGTGAAGTAAATCTCTGTCCAGAAATTCTGTCACCCTATCTCACTGTAGATATAAAAGACTCCATCCAGTTTCCAAAGAATAGCTAACTTCCTTATAGGAAGATCAGTTCAAACTGATTTCTGCAAACCAAAATACTTCTCCATGTTGGAAACATAAAGAGGGAACCAGCATTACTCACTGTCCACAGGATGTCCTGGTACCGAATTAAAAGTCGCACAATGTGTGCTGTGGTGGCGGCTGCTTGCATTTCTTGTTGGTTTGCCCGTTTCCCTTTGTAGATGAAAAGGTTTGGTGCAACAATCATGGAAACATTCCACAAATTCATTTTATTTTTTCCTTCATTAGCAACCACCTTCTTCAGGAACTGAAGAAAGGCCTGGAAAAACAACACTTAGAGTCAGAGAATCATAGAACAGTTAGGGTTGGAAAGGACCTTAAAATCATCTAGTTCCAATCCCCCTGCCATGGGCAGGGACACCTCACACAAAACCGTATCACCCAAGTCTCTGTCCAACCCAGCCTTGAACACCACCAGCAATGGAGCATTCACAACTTCCCTGGGCAACCCATTCCAGTGCTTCACCATCCTTACAGTAAAGAATTTCTTTCTCATGTCTAATCTAAACTTTCCCTGTTTAAATTTGAACATGTTACCCCTTGTCCTCTCACTACAGCCCCTCATGAAAAGAGTCCCTCCCCAGCATCCCTATAGGCCCCCTTCAGGTAGTGGGAGGCTGCTATGAGGTCTCCATGTAGCCTTCTTTCCTCCAGGCTGAACAGCCCCAACTTTCTCATCTTATCTTCTTGTTATTCTGAGTCTCACAAAACACTTCCTTAATGCAGTATTTTCAAACGCACAACATGCTTGGTTCAAAAGCTGCTATACTTGCACTTGGAGGTGAAATTTAGGGGGTTTTGCATTCTAATTTGGTTTACTGATATTTGCTGGCACTCCCACCTGTGTCAATCATAGAAGAATAGTGTTATGAATATATACACTAATGAATTATGTACCACTTAGAGCATAATCCAAAAAATATAAGTCAAGTACAGTGTCTGCCCTAAGGCTCTGAATCCTGTAGCAGAGGATCAAGTATTATGATCGAACAGTTAATTTCTTCATAGTCTTTAAGTTTCCCATTTTGATGTATCTGGCCAAGGCTTTTCATATTGCGATCACCAGGATGATCAGCCTCTCTTCAAATGTGCACCAGTCCCATATGTGATATAATATGAAGGTTTTCTGCCCGCAGCACCCAAACTTTTATTCTGGGATAATGAAAGCAAGAAGGGCTCAGTGGTTGATCACTGACTTAAACTCTTTACACAGGAAAATAAATTTCTTTTTGGGTGTTTTATTTAGAATTTTGCTTGAGTTGACTGAATAGAACAGATTGCAGCTGTGGTTAGAATTGGGGTCTGCCAATGAGTCCTTTTACAACACTGTCCTGGTTTCAGCTGGGATAGAGTTAATTTTCATCCTAGCAGCTGGTACAGTGATGTGTTTCGGATTTATTATAAGTGTAATGTTGATAACACACCAATGGCATAGTTGTTGCTGAACAGTGCTTACCCTAAGTCAGGGACTGCTCAGCTTCTCATGCCCTGCCAGCAAGAAGGCTGGGGGGGCATAAGAAACTGGGAGGGAATACAGTAAGGACAGCCAACCCAAACTGGCCAAAGGTGTATTCCATACCATATGGAGACATGCTCAGAATACAAACTGGGAGAAAGCTGGCCAGGGGCCTCTGCTTGGGAACTGGCTGAGCATCAATCAGCAAATGGTGAGAAATTGCATCGTGCATCACTTGTATATACTAATTCTATTGCATCATTATTAATATTATTCCTTCCTTTTCTGTCCTATTAAGCTGATTTTATCCCAACCCATTATTTTTACCTTTTTTCCCCTAATTCTTTTCAAGAAAATGACAAAACTCACAGAATAATCATTTCACAGTGCAGTGTCTGATCTCTGACTATTAGAAAAATAAGTGTCATTTAAAAGTCAGAAGAACCACAGATGGCAGGTGGTAGCAAATTAAGAACTTACCTTGGCTGTGTCTCTGTTGGCTTCAGGAAGCAGCATGATCAACAGATGCAAAGCTTGTAACTGTAACTTGATCTTGGAGATTTCTAAGAATATGAATAATTAATATTTTTGAAATCCCTGTTGCAATTGGTTCTAAAAACTGTGTGGGTCAGCAGTTCTAGAAACACAGCAAACACTGCCTGGTTGAGATCAGCATGTTTAGGTCCATTTTCCAGATATAAAATCAATTCAATGGGTGGGTTTTCCCTCATCATTTTGGGTCTTTATCGTGAGGGATGATAAGGCTTTATACTGGCAAGAAGCCAGTAGTTTTCAGTACTAGACAGTTTCTCTTTGATATGATGGTCAGAATATGCTGCAAATGTGGAACAAGTATTTTCCCTCTTTCAGACTGAAATGGAAACTTGCTTTCAGAAAATTTTCAGACTAATGTTATTGAGTAATTTGATGAACGCTTGTGCCATTGGAGTGGAGATTGATCACTTACAGCTTAAAAGATATTTGTCGCAAATCTAGCACTCTAGATAATTATAGAACCCCTTGTCAGTTACAAAATGCCATCATGTTTTCACAATTAGTATATACTGATACTTTGCAATGCTCACTAGAAGAGCGAGGGTGGAGATGGGGAACAAAACTCTGTCATCTGCTTCCACTCAGAGTGGCTGAATGAGTTTTGGAGAAAGAGTATGAGATGTGGACAGTATATTTGTGGTAGGGAGTAAAGCAGACGCCTCCTGTTTAGTCTTCTTCACCAAACTGCTAAGTGATGGCAACCGCATGCTGCCTGAAGCTCACAAGGAACACACTCAGGTATGTGAAGGTTACAGAATGGATTACCTCCTGTGTGCTTTAAACTACCTCATGGGGACCCTGAAAACTTGGCTTCAACCAGGTCCTTAGTTTTCTGTAACGATTTGCATAATAAATTCATCATCCTGATTATTTTACTTTGTCCTGGCTCAAGTGAATTTGCAATGAAGACAATAGGTATGGCAAGGTACTACTGCATTCTTCCTGGAGGGGAAATGAACAAAATGCACTGAGAATGAGCGACTGTACATACACTGAAAACAAAACCCAACTGCTTGATGTTATTTGTGATCACACATATCTTTGTACAAATATTCTGACCTCAGCACAAACCTTTGGAGACAGAAAATAGATCCAATAGAGTATCAGCTAAAGCGCAGTGACTTGACTTTACCTTGCAGAAATTTTCATTTGTGAAATCAATAATTTGTGAGAATCAGGGTCTAAACATGAAAGTCATTGCTTAGCCATCATTTGCTCACAGGTTTTCAGTCTTTCATTAAACAATTATGTCATTCACATGAGTCTATGCTATTAGCTAAATGCAGAGGCTATTTTCCGTTTGAAAAGGAAAACTTACAGAAAATTTAAATGTTCAGGCAATGTACCCTCTACTTCAGAGAGAGAAAAAGTTGTAATGTCTACTATTGCATTTTGTCTAGATGAATCCATACTAACTTCATTTCCACATACTTTCGACTAATGTGATGAAAGCAGGCAGATATTCTACTGTGAAAAGAGGGCTTGGGAGTTCTCTTATAAACATTTTTAGCAGTCCTGCTGCATCATTATTTCGTACTTGTTCCCAGTCAAAGGTGTCTTCATAAAATTTTGCCTCAAGTTCTTGATGGAGATTCTGAAAGATAAAAGGAACATCTGACCTTTAATCATTGCTTCTGACCTGGCAGTTTGAGATCACATCAGAAATCCCATTACAAACAACAGGCAGATTCCCATTGCAACTCAATTAAAGTAGCCCTAACTCACTATGGTCTAAGTACAGCTGCATGGAGCTCAGAGCAGGTTAACAAGTCAGGTTCCTGAGGATATTTTGCAACCCAGGCTAAATTTGGTTTGCTAGAGCTACATTTCTGCCAGCAACCCGTTTAAACAATTTTAAAGCAAGACAATTTTGTGCAATATCTTAGATGGAGAAACAGAACATTCAGTTAAAAGGGATTTTTAGCACAAATGTTCTTTTGCTTTAAAACACTCTCCAGATGTCATGACCCCTAAATCACAAAGGACTGATATTTCTTCTTCAGTGCCAGTGAGTTTGCTAGGTAGTTTGCTGGCATCTGAGTTCATGGGTCCTGAACAAATGGCTTTAACTCCAGGTCTTCCTGTCTTTAGAAGGATGTTTTCTTTCAGGTTACCTATAATTAGATTTATTCACTTCATAGAAAAATAAAAGTATCAAACCATTACTGTCAGAAAACTTCCACATACACACACGCGAAAACCGCAAGAGAACTAAGACAACTGATTGTACCATTTTGGTGCCCATTTCAACCTCTTGTTCTCCAATGTTAGCATCTTTTATTTAGTTTAGGTCTATTTAGTTTTGGAGGGTAGCTAATCAGTGTTTCATACAAGAGAGAATTGGAAAAAAAACTCAGTGAGGTTCCTAACAGGAACAGAATTTAGCTTCAAACCCATATTACTGCTTGGAAATGAAAGCTTCTTAAAAATTTGTTGGGTTAATAAGCTTGAAAGATAAAATTGTCTTATAAGGATATCCATAAATAATGCAGCTTTCCTAGTTATTACTGGTCAAACACTGCCTTATCCATAGGAACTTTGTAACTGCTTTTTGTGAGACCATTTATGGCAAAATATATTTGAAGGTAATATTCAGGTTTCAGATCACGTTTTTGTCAAATGTACCTTTATATTATGCAAGAAAGTTTAGTCCTTTCAGACAGAAAAGCTTTTAAAAATGAATTCCATTTACCATGTCTAGCATGAATGGGAGGAAATTACATATCAAATATGGTCACACATAATTAAGTGGAATGGTTGGCACCAAAGGAAAGAGAAAGTCATTCAGGATTTGGTGTATACTGTTACAATCTCATTCTTACTATCACATTTTACTGGTTGTAATCTGGGCTATCTCAGCTTCCTCTGTATTCACAGCCTTTGCACGTAATCCATACAAACACCTGGATTAAATTCTGTCCCTGTAACTGACTGGAAAATATGGAATAAAAATCCTCCCCTCATCAAAAGCACAAGAGAACAGAAAAACTACATTTTTCTGCTGAGAACTGGGGAAAAGCCATAGGGAGAGAAAGCAAAATATTTGAAACATAAGCTTCTTATATAATATATATATCCACAGGGGCAAGCGCATACGGGCATTTGATACTCTCCCCCTCCCTCATATGCACCTAAGTACTTTTAAAAAATGTTTTTTTAATGTTTGTTTAAACGTGACTGATCCTATATTAGACTATCATACATTTTGGTTCACTGGAGCTGCTGTTACAAACTAGATTGCAGAGGAAAAGTTGTATTCATTTCTTCTATTCTTTTTTTATAGAAAAGCAACATTTAATCACTTCCATATGACTTTTCTTTCTCCAAACAAGACTGAAATGAAATTGGAATGCTCTCAAATCCTAATGTCATAATAATGTATGAAGGCTTTGAAGAATGAAATCTGGATCTGCTTTGAAAAAACCCTCTCTCTTGCTTGTTGGCTTGTTGGACAGACTTAAGTGAAGTCAAAACTCAAATAATTTAAAGCTTTCATATGGGCACTTTAACTTACCACCCAGTATACATATAAAGTCATATCTCACAGCAGCTCCCTGGGTATAGGCTGTGAATAAGAAGTGAACTAGACACAGCGCAGTATATGCAAGGAATATGAAAGTAATTTAATTAGAGCATAGCCCTGCTGTGTAATCTCCCCGGAGAGGTTGGAAAAAGTTGAGATTGTGTGAAATAATGCTTGAAGAATTTGTAGGAAAAAATGAGGAAGCTGAAAAGTATAGGCCAAAGTAGGAGCTACCTTTGGCAAGATGCAGCATTTACCAAGGTGCTGGGTGCTTTCCTCAATCCAGAGAGTCAAAGGGAGCTGTAAACTACTGCCTATCCTTGCTGTGTTTCGTGTAATGCCGCTTTTTTTTGTACAGTCATTTTAGCATCCGCAGCCCATCAATGTTTAGCAATCCCCAACATTTGTGTGGCTGCCAGAATGCAGAGACTTTGTTCATCAGAAAGCAAGACTAGCTTTCCTGAGGATGAGAAACTGGGAGCTGGATGTACTGTAAGGAGCTTTTTTCCCTAATTTGCCTCTGCCAAAGGCTTCCAGCTCCTGGAATCAAGTTATTCTGGAGAAATAATTGCAAGCATTTCTGCACCACAATCTCAAGTTATTGAGTACCAACTTTTCTGTGTTCATAGCCTGCAAACAGCCTGCGAAAATTCAGTACTCAAGACTGCCAAACAGTAAAGCAGGCCAAGCTGCTCTCACTTGGAACATGAAATTGTAAGATCACAGAAGATAAATGAGAAATAAAATGACATAAAGGTTAAACTGACATAGAATAAGATCCTTATCTTAAGTTCACTCAGTTTAGTAATTCCGGATTTATGAAATAAATTAAAACAGATAAGATCACAGCAACTGTGGATGATAGAGATAAACTGAAAGAATCCCTCAATGTTTATTGGAGCGAAACTGCATTCAATGTCAAGTCTGTGCTTTATGTTGAGCATTAACAAATTCAAAGCAATAAACCACATGTTCTGTGATTTATTGGTTCCCAGGAACCAATATGACCTTTCACTGGTAGGAATAGAAATGCTGAGCTACGCAAATCAGTATTTATATGCAGTGTGAATTTGTATGTGCTGTATTGTTTTACACAGTCTGTGGTCCAGGAGACAGAAAACTGGCACAAGCATGTACCTTGACTCTGGAGGCAGATCCAGGCACGCGCAGAATTCCTTCAGTTTCTAAACCTGTTTCCTCAAGCTTGAGCAGCAACTAAAATAGAACCAACAAAACCGAGGAAAATACTCAGAAGCAGTTACAAATACTACCTATCAACCCAGGCATCTTTGAAACTAATATGAAAAAGATCTATTTCTATATGATCTGCTAATGAAAACAAGCCAGCTCATGTAAATAAACCTTCCTAACTGTTTCTTCATATTCCTGACCCTGAAATACAGAGTATGCAGAGTACAGAAAACCAATAACACAACAGGCCCCTCTGTCCATGATTTGAGATTTGGCATTGCTACAGAACAATTAACACATAAATGTATTAATAAAAGGGCAAATACACTGGGTAAAACACAATGGTGTTTTGAGGGAAAATTAACCTCTGAGAAATGTTTAAGGTTTTCCCCAAGGAGCACAATGGAAAAGTCTATAGATAACATACATTTCTGGGAACTGAGAACTCAGATTAGAAAATGATCCCAGGATATTTTATTTTGAAATTTTTGTGAATAGAGGAATAGGCTTTCCACTCTAATTCTTTATAAAAAAAAAAATAAATAAATATGCTTTGATTTAATGTAATTTAAAACAAGAAAAAAAAAATCATTTCCTAGCATTTATTCATACAGCTCTGGGTTTTCACCACCAGTTCTGCTTCCTGCCCCAGCTTTTGGACCCTTCTAATTTCCCATGGTATCTTGACAGGAGCGTTGATTACAAAGTAATGTAAATATTCAAGTCGTGTCAGTCTTTCCCCTGACTCTCCACACCACTTTCTCTTGTGTCAGTATTTGCAGGGAAATTTGTTGTCATTTCGAGATCATGTGAACCTGTGTAATTGTATGTGTGCTTGTGTCTGTGTACCTCCCAGACAGCCACTGGATGTCATTGTACTGCCAAATGACTTACATAAATGACATCTTGTAATGTAAATCTCAGTGAGAAGATACCACTTTCATTCTGGAAATAATAGTTAAGCGATACATACAACTTAAGTTCATGTGAAATTAAAACTCCTGAGAGAACTCACCTCTGCTACTTCTGCACACACACACAATTTTGCAGGGCTCTTTAATTTAATGAGAAAGGGAAACAGAAAACCAGATATATGTTTCCTGAAGTTTCCTGTATGGTATGATGTAATTGCAGAAATTGAAAGGGGTCCCCACCACAGATAAAACACACAAAAGGAGCAAATTTTGTTTCCTTGACACAAGGTTTTCAATCCACAGCACACACACAGACAACCCGCAGACATAAAGTCTGGAAAGGCCACATCTTCTTTTATCTGGTGACTCTTTTTTAAGTGTCAATGCAAATAATGGAAAAGCAAATCTTAGTGGCAGAGCAGGTTGAGTTATACTCACTTTTTGGAAGATGAGGGGAACTTTTATTCCAGGAACCTTCTTTTGATCGTTCTCCAGTAGTACAGCGAGAGGGACTCCAAATAGACCATTTTCTTAAAAATAATAACAACAAAGGTGTAAAAGAGGAAACACCGCCTTGTACACGTCTTCTTTGCAATGTTGAGTGGCACCTGGGTGGCCACCATGGGGATGCCACAGTACGATACCTCGTCCCCGCACCCTCTCTGCACGGTTCCTCTTTAGCTCTATCCCCAGTGCATCGTAGAAAGCAGTTAGCTCAATCAGGGAGAGATAGCGGATCTTCTTCATGTCTTCAGGAGAGAGGTCTCCAACCTCTGTCAGTCCAAACCGGCTTTTCCGTACAATGAATTTCTACAGTAGAAATGAGTTGCATCTTTATTTGCACAAAAATGACAGGAATTGATTTTATTCTTTTGAAAGAGACACCAGTATGTGACAGGTAGCAATATTAGTGTAGATGGATAATACCAAAGAGCTGAAATACAATACAGTATATTGGCCTGGTATGTTGATATAACTTGCATCCATCTGAAACATAAAATTGAGCTTCTTGCTCATCATGTTCCCTTGCAGTTTGACTAGTAAGTGGTGCTGGAGCAGCAGTATTAACCTCACTGCCTGTACTCCAGCTGGGACAAATGAGCTGTGTGCTACTTAAACTTCGCCCAGTTTCAGCAGCATGTAACATTTTTCTCTGTTTCTGCCTCCCTCAGGGTGTCTTTGAATGCTGTTGAAGTAGCTGACACATTTCATCATGGAAATGGCTGTATATCAATTGTGTGTGCGTAATGAATCCATGTCTGCTTTGCATATTACTATCAATTTATGAGGTATTATAGGAGAGTTCAAACTAAAGATAGGTGGAAAAACCCAGAAGCAAAATACTTAGTCCTGATGCCAACCTGCCATTCATTGGTAGTTTTTGTTATTCAAGAAGCATTTAGGCTTAGAAAAGGACTCCCAGTATCTAAGAAATAATTTATTCAAGTAGGCTTGAACTAAATAATACTTAGTAATTTGAGGGCATGTGAAGATGTCTACATATTTTAGAATCTGCAGTGTTGTGGACCAGACGCAGGAATGTGGGGTCATGACAGTAGCATTTGTACAAATGTCAAAAAGAACAAATACCCATCAGTTTTTGACATAATTGTTAGACATAATAACAAAGTTATACTAAACCCCAATGCTTTTCAGAGAACTGTGGATCTTTAGTATTGTATGCTTTTTTCAATTTAATTGCAATTTAAGCCAGTAATTGATAGAGCTATAAATAAATAACATTACAAATCCTCTCCTCCCTTTAGGGAACTGAGTGGAAACACAGCCTTTAATAATGTTTTGCTTTGGGAGATTTCAGCCCAGTCCTGTCTTTTTAAAACAAATTTGGACTCAGTAGGTCATTTTTAGATGAAGCCAGTCACACAGATTAAGAAAAAAGCAAATGAAAAAAGGATTAAACTTACACCAGATTTCAAAAGTAAGAGAGGACAAAGGACATCCAGATCATGGAGGTTAGGACTTCCTAAATCACAATGTACATGATCTTTTAATAGAGATTGATCATAACTGGGGGAGAGAGTGGAGGGGATGGAATAACTAATTTACATGCTGTCTGGGGCATTTTAGAGGAGAATCTTCCCTCCCTAGAATGCAGCAATTTCACTGTGACTTTTATGCTGAGACTTAATGTAACAAAAGCCACACAGAGGATGCTCTTCTGAAGACACATTAAATACTAAAGGTTATCTATGCATTTTAGTTCCAGTGATGCAAAAAAGCAGTCAAAGCACAATAGATAAACTTGAAAATAAGAAAAAATCACATGTATTTTCTGAGGTGAAATAGAAAAGCTATGTCTGCCAAGAAAAAATGACAAACAGTCCAAACCCCATTGCAAAACTTAGCTACAACAATTTTCCATGGTGGCTGGTTGACTCCTAGGATCACAATGGTGTGATGCAGTGTTAACACAAGCTTTGGGGCTGGGCCACTTTCTTCTGTCTTGTGTCACAATTTTCCAGTGACTTTTCTTACAAGCAGTCACAACATGCAGCAGTGAAGGAGAACAAGATATTCTGAAATTAGATTACTAGCATTTTGGCTAAGAATCATGACTGATATTGTGTGATATGTTATTGCTATATGGAACTATACATTGTCCTATGATGGGCCTGAAATGCTTACTGACTTTTAGTTCTCTGGTATCTTTGATTAAGTCATGTGGATCAGAGTCCCATATTGAGGAAATTGCATGCAACCCTCTGAGAACAGTGATGTTGAGTTTGGTCTTCTGGGAGCTGCTAGAGTCACTCTATTTTCTGATATATATGACCTATTTCTGTGCATCTCAATATATGCCATCCATGAAGCTGATTATATTACTGTGTCAGACCTGCCCTGGGGAAAGTATAATGTTGTGTAGACTTCAGTCTGGCCCCATTGTCCTACCTTGAGGAAGGAGAGACAGTCCTTCAGAGTGTAGTGACTGGGGTTCTGTGTAACAAGAGGTGATTTTTTTGCTGGGGCCTGTTACTGTCAGAGCCATATGATAAAAAACTAATATGATAGTGACAGCAGCGAAGTAGGGTAAATACCAATGTCAACAGCTACAATTCTTGTCTTTATTCAGAAACTCTCTGTCTGTGATGACCTGGCATATTTCTCATATACTCTTCCAAGCACACAAAATGATGTCCTGCATTCAGAATAGTTCATTTACAGCACAATACTGTCCTTTTCTAATATTAATCAATCATGCATCTCACAAGTCCATGATAATCAATGTGGCATCTTCTTTTCCCTGTATATCATCAGTTTCCTTGCTATATCAACTGGAAATTGTCCAAGCTGCTGTAGAGAACAATCTCTGTGTGTGTGCTCTAGGGAAGGCTGCAGTCCTGGGTTTGCTATTACATGGAACAAGGAGGAACCTTTGTTTTGCTAAAATCATGATAAATGCAGAGATATCCTTACTCTCCATAGGACACCAAATTATCCCCACTACACAAAACCCAGACACACTAAATCACAGGAATTTTACAGCAGTTGTAATCTACTTAGTGTCTTATCCCTCCTTTTGACATAGGAGCTTACTTCTGCATCTCAGGTTATTCTTCCTTGGTGGTGCCTGAGATGGACAAACGGATAATTCTTAGTGAATTAAACAGCCATGTGGATAGTAACAATTTCAGGCTAGTTCAGGACCTCAGGACATCATAACATTCAGGAAATGCTACCAAGTAACTTACAGCTATTTCATACATTTCACTGAAATGGTGGTATCTGAAGCACAAACCTAATGCTCCAGTTTTCAGTAATGGACGCTGTGAGGTCTGATGGAAATAGAAAACTGACTTCCTTGGCTTCATGAAATAATTTCAGATAATGACGCAACTCCTCAGTGTATGTCTGGTTGGATGATATGATATGGTGTGGTGTCATAGATTTCCTTTAACCATTCATGTAGTATCTCCTATAGAGTAATTGCACTGAATGCTGATTGCAGACAATCAGTACTGCTGCAGAACTAAGGCTTGCTTTCCTCCCTTCGTCCGTGAAGCAATTTTAAATCTGTGTTAACAAAGGCAGATAATCTGTGGGGGAATAAAGTAGGCATACAGGCCAGTAATGAAAATGATTGCTGGTTTTAGTGCCAGCAACTGGTCTTCATTTCTTTGTGAAAAAATGCAGAGATGATGCAATATTTGTGGACTGAACTACACATATTCATCTGGTTCAAGACAGGTTCAAGTCAAAACTAAGTTTCAGTATCCAGATTAACTTTGGTGCCTCTCTGGGAATCAGTAAGAAGTGGTAGGTAGGCACAGCAGGCAGTCTCTATAAATCACACAGAGCAAACGACAGCTAATGTCTTAACAGACTACAGTATGCTGGGGGTATAAAGCAGGAAATTACTGCATTAAAGAAAACAACTGAGGAAACATGTTGAGAACAAACTTACAGGCAAAGCAGAGTCTTCCTTTTTGAACCTCTGGTTTTTTGGCCATTCTTGGTTTTTTGGAAGAACTGTAATGGATTCTGAGAAAGAAACCTCATAGGAGAGCTCCTCTGTTACAGATGGGCTGCCTTTATCTTGTCCACAGTCTAGACAGCTATTAGCTGAAAATAAGGGAAATTATATGTGAATGCTGAATGTATGCTTGCATTTGCTACAGAGACATTAAAAAAGTGAACCAAGATGACAAAAATCTTGAGAAAGTAATAAAGGAAGCGCTTCAAAGAGGAATTTCAGTTTAAACCACAGCATGTTCCTGTTTTGTCTGGAGGAAATAACCCCTTAGAAATAAAATTCCCATTTTCATTTTAGATTATTTAACTTGATTCTTTTCATGCCAAAGATAGTCAAGCTGGAACTTCCTGTTTATCAGGAATTATCAAGTTTTTATACTCCATCCTTTTCTACCCAGGCCAGTAAACTGTGGTGGCACTTGTCGAATGAACAATTGAAAATCAGAGTTCCTGACAGAAAAATGCTGTTGACATGGTTTCTTAGGTTACTGTTGACTTATGTACAATTATAAGACATTGTGCATATATTTTATATGCTCACATATGTGTATTTCTCACAGGTACTAGTTTAGGTTTGTAGCACCAAAACAGGATACAAGGTACAAACTTCCAGTTTGAAAAACACTTTACTACTGGAATTTCTGGCAGATATTGCAAAATGACTTACTGCTGTACTCTGTTACTGCTGTACTCTGTTTTAGTCACTTCCTGAAATTAGTAGATTCTAGAGGGAAATTTTTGAAATCAGTAAAATCAAGTACAGAAATACCCTATTATTATGAAGTCCAAAGTATGATAACACATGTGAGTTACAGTGTTGCCAACTTTTATGACTTATCTCTTACATCTTGGGACCATTTTTTTGTTTTCCTTAAAGTCTAGATGCTATGCACACTGAATTGGAACTGAATCATCATTTTCATTGGAAGTGAAGTAAAATTTCAGCCCCCAGGACTGCAGAGAAGAGTTTATTAACATGACCCAAGTGCATTCAAAAGCCATGGAAACCAGAAAGTGAATTAAAAATCATGACATGTTTTGTAAACAAGCGCATGCCCCATGATTTTTGACTCATTGTATTTACATATATAGGGACTTTTGAAACACTGTTTTGCCATTTTGGTATGAAAAACTTCTGTTATAGTAAGTGGCTCCTGGTTTCTAAACTGTAGTCTTAGGTGTTATCTAATGGACAAGCCATTTAAGACATTTTCCATCTCTCTTTCCACCCATGGACCTCGGACCATAGACAGTCCATGATATCCCTGGCCATTTGGTTTCCCAGCTGTCTAATACAACTTTTTGAGGTGCAGAGGTATCAGCAGGGCAGCTTTTGCAACCAAGGAAAATGTTTGTGGCAATACAGGTAAGCATCTAAGGCTCTGGTTTAGAAACTCAGAGGGGTTGGAACTAGATGATCTTAAGGTCCTTTCCAATCCAAGCCATTGTACTATTATATGATTTTATTAACATCCATTTAGTGAAGCTCTCAACAGTGGTGATGGGAAGAACTTTCAATAGAAGTTAGAAGCCTTCCATGTTCCCAAGGAAGGCTGCTAACAATTATACAGACACTGAGCAGAGCAGAGTTATCATTTTCATTGGTACTGCCAGCCACTGTCAGAGCAAAGTGTTTAAGGGATGTCCAAAATAACACCATCGGTAGATCAGAATAATAAGGCAGAAGCAGAAAAATTATAAATTTCTAATACTACAGTTTTCTGCAGTACTGGAGAAGGAATGTGAAGGAAATACACACCTTTCTTGTCATGATTTGCAACAAGAAAATACACTGCTGTCATATTTTGGACAAATTCTGCACCATATTTTTAGAGGTTATTTTTACATTCACAGCCTTGGGATGATCAGTACTTTTTGGACACTGATGCCTCAAGGGCAGCAGTCTGTGTCTGTACAACACTGCTGTTGAATGGGAAACTTTAGCTCCTGCATGACAATAACCTGACGATTTTAAGGAGATATATGCAGCAACATAAAAGAGGGGACTAGCTTTTGAACCACAAAAGGATCTTTCTGTCTATCATTTTCCTAGGAGGAAGTGAACACTGGTTACATGTTGGCATACTCACAGCTAACTGATTTCCAAACTGGCTTCTGCCCAGGAAGCTGGATGCCATTAGAAGGAACTGGTGACACTGGAACTGTCTCAAATGTGGGCTGATAGGCAAGGAAAAACGATCAGACTGTAGTGAAGGTAAATGTCTATGGACAGAAACTGCTACAGTTCAAGCAATCATTTTCAGTTTACACTCCTTTGCCAAGTTTAAACAACCTGTTGTAATTCTCCAGAGTACATTTTTCATAACCAAGCCTGAGAATTAATCTTCCCCAGACCGCATAGATTTGGATTACATTGAGGTCAGTAATATTGCAGCTCACTGTAGCTAACGAGTCTTGTCCTATGTAATGGCTGAAATTAGCCAAGTAAATTGCTGTACATAATTGTAGTAAGTGAAAGGTCCTTGTCAAATTGTAATCCATCCTGGTTTTAATCATTTTGGCAACAAATCTTTTTGAGGACTCTCTAACACATGTTGTATATCTGCTGCTTCCAAGCACCTGTCAGAAATCAAGCTGATCGCTGCCTTTCAGGATTTGGACACCAACAAATTGTTGGGCAGATGTCTTCCCATAGGTTATATACTAACACTTTATCAGTGAACTGCAAAAGGAGTTTTAGGAAAAAAAAAAACCGACCTCTTCTATAATCCAGTTAGTTTCTTTCCACTCCAGGAACCCTTCGGCACCGTATGAAAATGGGGGAAGTGTACGTGGCACAGCAGAAAAGGGGCTCAGAAGCCCAGGGGATGACCTGCAAGCACTGCTACCTCTTCTTGCCAGCAATTATGCCCTTGTTCTGTGTGGCTCTGGGACTCATAATGACAAATCTGAGTGTTTATGTGTACACAGGGCAGTGGCAGCTCATCTGCATTTTCTTGAGTAAAAAAAAAAAAACCAACAAAGACAGGAATTTAAAAAATGCCCTGAAGGATACTCAGTGAAAATAGCTGTGTTCCAAACCAGTTCTGTATTTTCCCTTTTGTCCTCTGAAGCCCCGTGGGAGCCCTTGGAGCTCTCCCTTTGTGAAACCTGCTGCCTCATCCCCTCCTTAGGCTCCCCAGCCTCGCATTGGAGCTGCTCCAGCTTTCCATCTGAACCTGGCCCCATAATCTCCCAATAGCTGCTCTTTAAATTGTGCTTTAAATTGCTAAATTGTCTGTTTATCAATAAGCAGCAATGCCTTGAGGCAGAATTTTTGTCTTTCCCACTTGTAGGCAATGCACAGGAGGCTGCTAAAAAATGTTAGATATTCAAAAGACAGGCAGCTCTTCCAATTGGAAGCCTGAAATAATGTTGCAGTTGTTTTATTCAGTCTTATCCTCTGAGCTATTTGGGTAACAAAGTCAAATGTAACATGAATAAAATCTCTCCTGAGAGAGTCCATTCAATGGCCCACAAACTTGATAGCAAACAGGATTTGAGTTACATGGACTTCCTTTGCCAGAAGACTGTAAGGGCCATTGATTTTTCTAAAAGGAGAACTGTAGGATGCTTTTGTGATAAAACCCTATAACATTTACAGAAAAGGTTTTAGGACAATAAAAAAGCATTACGAGTTTCAGATGGGAATATGGAAGTGGAGGGGATGGTTAAACCTCCCTCCGCAATTTGGGAAAATCAAACATAGAAGTAGTTGCTCTGCTGATTAAGATCCAGATGGAGAAATTAATGGTAGCAACTGGCTCATGTACTTTCACTGCTCAAAATGCCTGACCCCGTGAACAATATTCAGAATAGATTTACAGTGAGTCAAGTTTATTAAGGAAGAAATCCACCCTTGTTATACAGATGAAATCAATAGTGAAGCAGCTGCAGTAACCAGGTTTTGTTAAGCACAGTGAAGCTGGCAGAGGGGAGCAGGAGCACAACTCTGCTTCACCACCCAGCAGTGCTTGCAACAGTTTGCAGCCTGCTTCAGCTTGTGGCAATTGAATAATGTGAACAATATACAGTATCAGGGGTAGCTATTCTTGGTCTCATTTCCCAGCCTCCACGGTGACAGTGTATAAAGAAGACAAATCTATGTTTCTTTTGTAAAAATCTCTTCCAAACAGGACCCCCCCTCCTCCCTGGTTTTGGTTTCTTTTTTAGATCTTACGATAATATGAGAAAAATAAAGGGAAGACTGGGAATAAAACCATTTTAATGCATGAATTTTAAAAATTCAGATTATTTCTTCAATAAAAAAGAAGATTAAAAATCTTTGGAAGCTTGTGCCTTAATGAATGTGAAAGGCCAAGAGTCAAATTGAGTCTTTAACTAAATTGGGACAGCTTTATTCATTTGGCTGGGCTTGAGCAAAGGCAGGACTCCTCATATCCTGATTTCTGACTGAAAGTGTTTCATTAGACAGTTCTTGTTACCCAGTACTAAAAGTGAGCCCAGTTATTACTTGCACAATATACACAGGAATTTCCAATGGGAGGAGGAAACCAGAAGAGCAAGAAAAAGATGGATATTAAGTAGACAGTTCTTTAGTAGCTATCGTTATTGAAGAGGATACAAACCAAAATCATTGGAGAACCAATGCAATCGAATTCTATCATCAGTCCTTCGGCTAAGTAAAATAAAGACAGAGGATAGCCTTATGGCCCTGGTCAGGATACAAGTTGCTCATGCTTTGGATATTTTCGTATTTCTAAGGACTGTCATCACAAATACCTGTTCATGTAAATAGCTCTGGGTTAGTTAGGAATTCTTCTTTAATTAGGACATGATTTCCTCATACATTTTTCAAGTAAAGTGCTCCTCCAACTCTTGCAGAGATTTGGCTGATCACAACAGACACGATTGGGCTGTTGATGAGCGTAATGCTTCATTTCATCCCTCCAATAACAAAATCAATGTTTCACCCCCAATTTATATTCTGCTGTTGATTTTTCTAAGCTTTGAGCACTAGCAAAGCCGATAGCTTCTGATGGAAGCAGTGGGGTACCAGCAGTAAAGAAAATCAGGCCACAGTGATTAATAAACCACCCAATTTAAATCTCCGTGGCTGGCTGTTATGGCTGCTGTGTGTAGGCCTGTCTGAAGTGGACCAGAGGCATCTCTGCTGGGTCAGGCTACTCCACAAAGGTTAGGGTTAGGGTTAGGGTTAGGGTTAGGGTACTGTAGGTGCTGCATTTTGCCCCAAGGATCACAGCACCTTTCCAGAATGGGTGAACCCACAAAAAAAAAAAAAAAAAAAAAAATTTAAATATGTATTAATTTGGCTTCAATCGGCTTGGGCTGTTGAGGGAACACTCCTGCTCTGAGAGGATGAACTTCAAGGCAGGATGAGGGAAAAGCACCTTTTGCTCTATGTTGACCCACACAGAAGTAGTAATAGCAAACATGTAGTAGGTAGGTGTTTTTCAGAACAGAGAGATGAAAATAGGGCAAATCTCTCATATCCCCCCCCCCCCCCCGATGACAA